>CAUYLG010038913.1:0-252825 GCA_963573385.1 Cacajao melanocephalus
AGATTTGACACCTTCCCATCATGCACAGACACACTGATGGAATGAAACCTCATGCCCTTTGCTTACCCTCAGTGCATGCATTGCACCCTGCTGAGTCCTAGTCCACTTTAGTCTGTTCTATTTTATTAAAATCTTGATTCATAATCCCTGCTGGGTCGGCCTGCAGTCTGAGAAGCACAGTTGCATTCCAACGTCATTCCCAGATGAGACCACTGACTCGCTGGTCCCTGGTGCCACCCCACACCTCTGAGGGTGACTCCATGTCCGCTCCTGGCATAGCACAGAGACTTGGGGAATTTATAGATGTGCAAGAATGCTGGCTGAGCGCAGACCACAGTATTTATGCCTTCAAGCCTTGCTCTTACTCTCAGCTAGGTAAGGTCTCCCTATTATATTTTCTTCTTATGCAGATCACCCCCGCTCTTGCAGACCCAGCTACTGTTTGACCCTATGCCTGGTACCTATTAAGGTCACCCTGCCCTCAACATTCTCAGAATGCCTGTACCCCTTGGGGTTGTACCACTCTGGGGGTAATTAGTGAGAAACTCTCTGTGTTATCTTGCTCTCCTGAGACCCTCTTAGTTTCCTAGTTTGTGGAATTTCCTTGAGGATGGAGACTGGGTTCTTAATGACCTCACAGAGCACCTAGTGCACCAAGCACTCTAGAAGAACCGAAATAGGTTAACACATTTGCTCTTCCTGATGTCTAGGGCAGGCGGCCAGGCATTCATTTGTATTCTCTAAAAATCAACTTAGAGAATATGATCTCATAAGGAACTTCAGGTATTTCTCTTGGTTTTGCATTGACTGCGTTTCACTGAGTCAGAAAAGTAGCAGGTCTGTCACTCCCAATGCCCCATTTTGCTGATGGGGACACGAAGGCACAGGACACTTTTGAGTGATTTGTCAAGAGTTGCTGGTTGGGACTCTTTTCATGGTTTTCCTTACTCACTGGATTCTTTTTTCTATGCCAGGGGAAAGGGAGGTGCTTCTGCTACTCTTCCCATCCAGTTCCTGAGCAGAAAGCACCGGACCCCAGGAAATCACACACTGTGCTGGTCTGGCTGCTGATCTCCCCACACGCCCCACAGTGGGGGGCCTGGTGCCCCCTCCAGCCACACCTTTCCTGTCTTCAAAAGACTGCAAGGCTAGTCCTCCCTCACTCTAAAGTCTTTCAGGAACTGACTGGACTGACATGCTGGGATGGGTTGGTGAGTGCCTCCTTCCTGCCCTGGGCCCCTGCAGGGCTCCCCCCTGTCAGCATCAGCAGCTCCAGGGTTCCCTGGTGGGGCTGAGAGAGGACACCCTGCATCGTGCCTGGCCATGCTGCTCTTCTGGAGTAAGACAGTGGCTCCCAGCAGGTGGCACAGCCCCCCAGCATGCCAGGTTCTTGACATGCCTGCCCTCCAGCTCAGAAAATAACTCTGAACCCTTGGAAAAGTGTCTATCCAAGGAGCAGGCACACCTGCTGCTGGCCTGCCCATCCCTCCAGAGGGCCCATTTTCAAGTGGCTGCATGCAAGCCTATAGGGCCCAGGCATTTCCCCCTGGGGAAAACCCCATGCCTCAGTTTCCCTTTCTATGAAATTGGAATGACATATGCCCTGCCTGTCTCAGAGGCCTGTTGTGAGTCACAAATAAAGTAACAAATGAGAAAGTGCTTTGAGGGTGAAAAAAGCCAGAAAAGCTTCTGAAACAATGTGTCTCAAACTTCTGTGGATGTCAGTCAGTCATAAAGATGTTTCACACGGAGACACCCTCGATACACACATCTGTTGGCAATTAAGCAAGTGTTTCACAACACAGCGCTTCCCTTTGTGACCTCTGATGCGCTCTGATAGTTTCTATTATGCTATGCTACACCTACGTTTAAGGGCTAGTCATTAGTGACCAAATGAGTCACAACCTTCTAAAGGTTCTAGATTTGCAGCTAAAATACTCTAAGAATTGCAGCAACTACAAAAGATCTCAGGCGTAGGTGTGCCACCAGTGCCCCCTTCTGGTCAGCTTTATTATAAGCAACGTGTTGAAACACTTGTTAATTGTCAATTATATGCATGTGTGCACTGAGTCTCACCAGAAAATATATTTATGCCTGTGTCTTACAGGCTAAAAGATTTAAGAAACAATGTTCAGAAAATTTCCTGGCAAGGAAAGATCAAGCTAAAAAGGGCATCGTGTGTGTGTGTGTGTGTGTGTGTGTGTGATGGGGGGGGGCTCCCATTTCACTAAGGCGATGACAGAGGCTGTGCAGTGTTTCTCTGTGATCTCCTCTCCTCCTTCAATCAGCCCCAGAGGAGGGATCTCAGGGACCTGCCCCTGCCTCCCCAGATTTGTTCCCACACCCGGGCTGGCCGGGGCAGAGGGCGGCAGAGCTCACATCTCTGTGGAGAGCAGGCTGGGCTCACTGCAGGCCTCCGTGGCATTGTTCATCTTCACTTCATACGTCTCGTCCTGAGATGTCTCCTCCTGACCCACCATGGTTGTCTGGCTCTCCCGGGAGTGGCACCTGCAATATCCAAGATGAAGAAAAACATCAGGAACTACCAACCCTCCTCCCCTTCCTTCCGCAAGTAAAGCATCACACACGCACACACATGCATACGTACACACATGCACAAACACAAGCACACATACGTGAACAGGCACACAGTTGCTGGTGCCTTGTTTTCCTGTGATTGCTGATGACTCCATGGAAGTATTAAGATTAGGGTGACGGTCCCATTTGGGAGAAGGATGTCTGCTGTTGATCCAGGGAGATCTGAGTCCTGACCCCAATTCACTTATCCTCTGGTCCAAGTCGCTTAGCACACCTCATGCCTCAGTTTCCCTTTCTATGAAATTGGAATGGCATATGCCCTGCCTTAGAGGCTGTCCCCCACCTCACCTCCAGCTATGACACCTGGGTCTTTGGTATTTGATACAGCTGAGAAGTCCCTGGCATCCTACTTTGATGGTGCCCTTGATTCTGACACTGGCCCCCTGGGGGGGGTAAAGACACAGAGTGGAAGCCTCACCTATAGGGGTTTGCTCTCCTGAGCAGAGGGCAGTGAGCCTGAGTCCCTACTGAGCCTGAATCCCTCCTGAGCTCCAGATCCTCACACACTAGGATGTGCCTTTCCCTCCTGGGACAGGGTCTTATGCTCACAGACCGTGCCTTCTTTAGCTCTGGACCAAGGCCTCTTCCTTTTCCTGCCTAGCTCAGCTCAGTGCCTCCCTCTGTCTTGCTTTCTGTAGACCTTGCATGCTGGGCCCACTTTATCCTCAGATCCCCGAGAGCATCAGGCAAAGATCCTGGTCCATCCTTTCAGAGCTGAGTGCTAGATCAGTGCCCTGGCTCTGAGCATCACTGGCAGGGTAGAAGCAGTTCTCTCTCTCTCGAGGAGGCCTGCAGATCACCACCCACCCTGCAGTGGGAAGGAAAGGTGAGAGGTGGCAGCTCCAGGAGGACAGGGAGGGAGGGAGGTGGAGCCAGCTTTGGCGAGGGCCCGGGAGGAGGAGCTGGAGGTGCAGAGCGGCAGCAGGCAGGCAACAGCACTTCTGGGGGCCACTGGGCACAGGACGTGCTGGCTCATCCTCAGCACAAGCAACACCAGGGCCTGAGCTGCCCTTAGCCTTGAGCTGTGACAGCGAGGACAAGGGAGCCGGGATGTGGGCTATGCTCCTCTTCTTCACCAAGCTGAAGCGTGGTGTCCTGTTGTTTGTACTGTCTGCAGTGAGCAGAGGGAACCGACATTTCATGAGCACTGACTGTGTACTGGGCGCTGTGCTGGGTGCTTTGCGTGTGTTTTGCTTCATGGAGAGATGTATCTGTGGGGACAAGGAAATCCCCCAGGGTCTCCTCCCCAGCTCCTCTAAACATCTCTCTCCCCTTATGTCACAGAGAACAAAGCCTCACAGGAAAATGCCCTTAGAGGGTAGGGATTTAATTCACCCTGAGATGCTAAAGATGAACACGGAGCCCTCCTTCAGCAGAGGCTTTGATGAGGCCAGCAGGGGAGAAGGGGTGCGGGGATCCAGTACTTGAGTCCTCAAAGGCTGTGGTGGGGAAGGGGAGTGAGGTTGCAGAGAAGGGTGAGGCCCCACAACAGGTGCAGGCCCCCAAGACTAGATGCCTAGATTAGATCCTCTCCTATGTCCAGCTAGCCCTTCAGGCCAGCACACCAAATCCAGTCCTGAGCAAGCTGCCCTGAGCACAGAAGGCATCAGTGCAGGCCTTGTGAGTTGAGGGATGCCCCAGTGCTGCCTCTGGGTGGCTAAACCAGCCAACTTGCAGAAAGGAAAGCAGACAGGGGTATGATCTTTTTAACTTGTCTGTCATCGGACACAATTAAATGCCTGGCCCTGGGGACTTGCATGCAGCCACTTGAAAATGGGCCCTCTGGGGGGATGGGCGGGCCGGTGGCAGGTGCCTGCTCCTCGGATGGACACTTTTCCAGGGGTTTAGTGAGAAGCTCCCACCTCTGTTACTATTTTCTGAGCTGGAGGGCAGGCATGTCAGGAAGCTGACATGCTGGGGGGCTGTGCTGCACGCTGGGAGCCATGGTCCTACTGTGGAAAAGCAGCACAGTTAAGCGTGACTAGACACCTCTCTCAGCCCCACCAGGGAACCCTGGAGCTGACAGGGAGGAGTCCCGTGGGGCCCAGGGTGGGAGGGCAGTCCCACATCCCAGCATGTCAGAGCAGTGCACCCTAGAGCACAGGGGATCAGAGGACAAGGAGAAAAGGACGAGCAGGGTGGCCAGCCTCCCGCTTACCTCTGGGAGCTGAGCTTCCACGCCACCTCCTGCACCCGGATGGCAGGGGACAAGGGGGGCTCATGGCCCTCCACAGTGCTGACTGTGCTGGGGTGGCCGGCGGGGCGGGGGAGGCGGCCCAGGGCGGTGTTGTTGGCATTGTTGATGTTGGCGTTGGAGCCGGTGGACGAGTAGCTGCTGGGGGTGAAGGTGGAGTCCACCAGCTTCTCATGGGAAGGCGACTCTGTGTCGCCCTGGCTGCTGCCTGCCTTGTTGATGTGCAGCGGGCGCTGAGTGGTGAAGGTCTGGGGGAAGGCGCTCCGGCCGTCGCTTTGGTAGTAGCTGACGTGGTTGCCGAACAGGCCACCGGCCCTCTGTAGGCAAGAAGGACAAGTGCGTGGAGGAGAAGCCCCTCAGTGTCCACTCCTCCCAGAGAGCAGCTTCCACAGCCAGGCCAGTGGAACGCAGGGCCCGGGAAGGCGGGCTGCCTTCCTTTGGGGAGGCACAGCCCTGCCGGGAGCCAGGAGCACCTGAGGACCTTCTTCACGCCTGGCTGCTCCAGAGAGGGAGGGACCCGTAGTCTCAAGGCTCCGGGCTCCCCTCTGCGGCAGCTGGGAGAAGCCACACACCAGTAGGGATGGGATTGTGCAAGGGGCCGCCGCTAGTATAAGCTGCCGTGGAGGTTTCCAGTGAAGTCCCTGAAAGCTGGGAGTGAGTTTCCAGGGCACATCTAGGATGGTGGTCCCTAAAAGCACCCAGCACATCGTGAGGGTGGGGGCTGGGAGAACGACCAGAAGACTATAACCAGATTAAAAAAAATAAATCCAATGTGCTCACAGAGCTAAAAGCTGTGTCAGCCAAACGGTTTTGAAAATGAGGAATTTCCTGCATGATGCTCTTTTTCCCCTCGGGGATTCACAGAGAGTTAAAGCCAGGAGCCAGTGTTTTCCCCCGTATCTTTTCCTTGTCCTGGGGAAGTGGGCAAGTAGCTATTTGCAAGGTTGCAACCTTCGACATCAGAACATCCCTGGGCCTTGGTGACTGAGCCTTTGATTTCTGGGGTTTTGTCAGGTGGTGTCGCAATCTTGCCATGTCCCTGAGGCTACTCAGTGATGAATGTCTCCTGGTGATGAGGATAAGGATGAGGAAGAGAAGGAGTAGGGGCAGGATGGGCTTGGCTTGCCCCCTGTATGTTCCATAGCCTGGGAACTGGGCCCTGGGCTGGGAGGGGGTGGGAACAGGACCCTGCACAATTATGACTGGCAGCTTCTCCCTTGCTATAGGAGGAGTTTTAACCAAATACCAGCGGGGTGAGGCAGGTAACAGAAGTGAGTGATAAATGCCCCTTATTCTGGTGCAGCTGTGTTTAATTTTCACTATTGCAACTGCTGGGCAGCTTCAGTCTCCAGGAAGGAAGAGGAAAAGGGGAGGACTGGAGGGGCTTGGAGACCTGGAGACACACGCTATGCTCCATCTCAAAGGGCTTGGAGCCCTGGAGAACACATACTATGCTCCATCTCAAAGGGCAGCTGCCACTAGGCTCCAGCCCTCTGCTGCCCTGCCAGAATGCAAGCTCAAAATTGCAGGTCTCCTGACTTTTCCAAGGAATGCCAGAAGTCTTGATTTTGACCTGAATCTGCCAGGTTTTCAAATATTAACAAAAAAAAAAAACAAGCCTGCAGATGAGATATGCCCAGGGGTGACTACTTTACAACTTCTAATGTAGAAGTTTCTCCTAGGAAACACTTCCCTTGGGAAGGCACTGTGAAATGCTGTTTCCAGGGAGCCCTGCCTTGGGATGGAGTCAGGCTTGGAAAAGGCAAAGCGGTGAGGACACAGCTGATCAGGAAGAGCCTGGAAGTGGCCCTTTCCTCTGGTGCAGCTCTTTCCCCTGGATGTTCTCCGCAAAGCCCCGCCCACCCTCTTGCTCCAAACTGAACTTTATAGAGGTCGAGAGTGTGCCATGGTGCCACCCACCCTGAAGATGTCATCTTCAGACGCAGTGGACACAGCCTCCTTCATGGCCTTGTCCAACTCCTCCTCAGCGGTGAGATCTCCAGAGATGGCCCTTCGGATCTCAGGCCCGATGTCATGCAGTGTGCGCAAGCCAGCCTGGAACCCAGAGGGAGGATGGTGAGGACCGCGCTTCCTTTTCTCCGAGCTCCCCAGCCAGCCACAGCCCAGGGCCAAGGCCTGTCCCTGCAGCGCCCTGGCATCCTCCACCCAGCCAGCTGACCCTCTGGAAGGTGTGCCTGTGTGTGAACCAGGGGCTGGGCTGCCCTCTGATGGAAGAATCCATTTGCCCATCCAGGAGGGATAAAGGCTCATTAGGAGAGGGTACCAGGGGTCAGGGGCCCTCATGGGAGCCTCAGCAAAGTGCTCAGAGCTCTGAGGGCTATGACAGCAGGCGGGACCATGGAGGGCAGTCAGTGACAGCAGGTGGGGAAGGGCACATCGTCCCCTTCTCACAGCCATCTTTGGAAAGGTCTGGAGATCTCTGAAAGGTTCCCTCTGCAGGGACCTGGCCTCCAGCCTGCTGGGGAGGGACCAAGACCCTGACTGGAGGTCAGAGGCAGTGAGCAGGACCTTCCTGGAGTGTGGGCCCACCCTCAGACCCTCACCTGCAGAGACAGTGCGTTCCTCTGGGAGGGCTTGCCCACAAGGCCCTGCTCTTTGCGCTTCTTGAACTTCCGGAAGTACTCCTGGATCAGAAACGTGGCGTAGAACTTGCCAACGGTGACCTCATCATCTGAGATGTATGGAGAAGGGAGAGGGGGTAAGAGGGGAGCAGGGGAATTCAGTTGTACTTCATCCATTTTTTTTTTCAGCATCCAAACTTTCTTTAACTTTTTAGGTTTAGTTTTTTTGGAGAGGTAGTACAGTCACATGGCTTAAAAAGAGAAAAAATACATAAAAAGGCTTATGGTGCAAAGTGTTTCCCACTGCAGCCCTTATCTTCCTAGTCACCACCTCCTTGTAGATAATCTAGTTTCTTGAGTATTTTCTCAGAGATTCTTAAGTTAAATTATTTCTGTAAACTAACAAATATATTCTTACCCCATTGGTTTTTTTAATGGAAAAGGTAGACTATTATCAAAATTATTTTCCACCTTTTTTTTTTTTAACTTTACTGATATTTGCTAACTCTTATTTGATTCCAAAATTTCAAATGTCCCTCATCAGTTGGCTACTCTTCCAAATGCAAGTGCCACACAGTTCCGCTTAGGTTGGAGGGAGGGGTTGGTGGAAAGAGGGCATTCTTCCCATGGAAGTTCAGATTTTTCTTTCAAACCAGATTGGGCCTTTGTGCCAGGTGGCTTGGCTGCATCCCTGCTGGGCTGGGTGTCCAAGATTCCATGTGACATCATCAGTCCCTGTCCTGGGAGTGGATCTGATGGTGGAGAAGCTGTAAGTTCCCACAGGAAACAATTCATGCCTGGTAAAGAACCTCTTGGTTCTTTGTAGAGATGCAGTGGGCCCTAGAGACCCCTGGGGATTAGATCTAGGGGCTGGTGAGGGTTCTCTTTCTCCTCCCTGTCCCTGAAAAATAACCAAATCCATAGCAGTCATGACCCCCACTTCTCTGGCAAGGGCCCCATTTCCAAGTGGGAGGGAAAACCCAGGGTCCCCTGCCCAGTATAATCAGGAAGGAAGAACTGAATGGTGGGACAAACCTGGAGCCTTAGGTTTCCTGGGCCTGGGTTTGAATTCTGAATCTGCTCTGGACTCTCCAGGTAACCTTGGGTTACCAACTCAGCTTCTAAGAACTTTAGTTCCCTGAGCAAACCTCACAGAAATGTTGCCAGGATTCAGTAAAATAATGTATTTGAAACATCGCGTGGCACTGGACTACTTAGGGGATTTTCACTTAGCCCAAGTCCGGCTTTCCCTCTGGCAAGTAGTCCTCAACACAAGTGGTGTCACCTCTTAAGGAGCGCACAGTAAATGTGTAGGATGGTTTTTAGTTGTCAGGGTACTCCGGGGCTGCCACCAGCATTAAGTAGCTCCAGACCTGTCCCTTAAAGTGCAGGCACATTTTGCAATCACAGCTTTGCACTCTGCATGGCTTTCAAGCCTTATGCCACATATCCATGATTCTGCTTATGACTCCCTGAGATCAGAACATAATTTCATTTTGCAAATGAACACAGGAGATTTTTTTTGCGTGGTTTTAAGATACCTGAAAATTTCCAGGAATACAACTGTGTAAATTGATGAAAACTATACTTTGGATTATTTAAACTTGGCCAAGAGAGGTTTGCATTTTTGAAAATTGTATTCCTGATGGCGATGCTCTTTGTGGTATCTGGGTCACCCACCATAAGTGTCACATCGTGATTATTCTATGTGTAAGTATGTGTGTGTGTTTATGTGTGTGAGGCTATTTATTCACACACTTATTTAATATACTTATTTACCCCTTATTTCAAAATGGCAAGTACAAAGTGTTGACAATATTCAGTATTATCATATTTCCTGTAAACCCAGCCATATGTGTTGTAAGTGGGTACATGAGAAGATCTCATCAGTTAACTGTATCTTCTAGTATGATTATGCCTGAGTATTTGCATACTGAAAACACCTGCTTTTAAGAGACTTTATATTAGTGAAGACGTTATATTAATATATTATAGATATTAATATTAATATATTATAGAATTATATTAATATTTGGAAATTATTTGTATAAGAAAGTTATATTATCTATAATTTTCATTCGGGATCATAGTAAAGGCAATATAAACTCTTTGCTATAAAAAGGGATTTGGAGCTTGATAGGGTCAAGAAACACTGCTCTTGGAAGAACAAAAAGAATTTCATCCAAGAGGGGAAGAATCTCAAGGGATTCTTCTTTCAGGGCCTTAGAGCAATCCTACAGCAATCAGCTTTATGGGAAACCTATACTTTGTGAAGTTTCCTTAGAAGTTCTGCCAAACCCCCAAGCGTGAAGGGACTCGCCTGTTCCCCTCTGTAAAAAGCAGAGTTGCACCAGATTTCCAACCTGACATTCTGTTTCTGAGTTTGTGCAGGGCATTGTACCTTCGTCTCCTCTAACCAATAGGGCCTTTGAGCCCCACAGGAAGGGTCTGAAGGCAGACCTCCAGCAAGCCTAGGGGACTCAAGAAGCAAGTCTCATGGGATGCTTCTGCATTCTAAGGGTGCCACAGCTGGAGGAGAGGCAGGCAGAGGAAAGCACAGCCAGGCAGTGGCCAAGGTACGGGAGTCCAGGGAGCACTCACCACCTGCAGGGGGCACCACCTGGTCCAGCAGCTTCATGCTGGTCCGCTTCCAGATCTTCTTGATGATGGCCCGCAGCTCCTCGTTGGCTTGTTCTAGGTTCCCTGCAGAGCGGAAAGGATCCTCAGCCCCTGGGTGGGCCTCTGATGGGCTGGGTCCCTCTGCGTAAGGTAGGAAGCCACAGATGGTGGCATCTGCCCCACGCAACCCTGACTCGTCAGTTTCTTTCTCTTTTGCTTCACTTCTCCCCAGTCTTCCCATTTTCCACCTCCTTTCTCTTCTCCGTCCTCTCTCCACCTTCCTTTTTTCCCCTTTCCCTCTCCTGCACTGTCCAATGCCATCCCTCTCCCCTTCCCCTTGCCTGTGACACAGGCCAGCCAGGGGGCCCCTCTGCCGACACTCAGTGCTCTTCCTTATGGACTGAGCCCAGCCCCCAGGCTGCAACAATGGTGGCCATGTGCTCAGCAGCTGGAACACAAATGGCCCTGCCACGCGCAGTGGGGGACAGTTCCCCATGGGTGGCATTTCTCATGGGCCTCCTTGGGCAGCCACAGGGAACATGGATGATTGGAGGGTACATCTGTCAATGAGGGCCCTGTCCTGAGTTCCCCTACTTAGATGCCTGTCCCATGCAGCCTCTGGAGTCCTGGCTTTACAGTGGTGAAAAAGGAAAGCTGAGACCTACAGTTGTGAGCACATGTGGGGGCAGGATTCTAAGATGCTCCACACCAGGGCACACATGCTGCCAAAGCCCTGGGCCCCTGACCATGAGAGATGTTGCTCCTGAGACTAGGTCATATGGCACACAGCACCTATGACCTAAGACAGAGAGGTCAGGCGGGCCTGACCCAGTCACATGAGCTCTTTAAAAGCAGAGTTCTCTCCATCTGGCCTGGAAGAAAGCAAACACTCATGTGGGCTGAACTAAGAGAAGCAGCCTCTAGGAGCTGAGCGGGTCCCCAGCCGTCAGCCAGCAGGAAAGCGAGGACCTCAGACCTACAATTGCAACAGATGAATTCCACCAACAACGTGCTCTCCCCCAGAGCCTCCAGAAGAGACCACAGCCTGATCAGTATCCTGGATTTGCCTTATGAGAGCCCAGCTTCACCACTGCTGGACTTCTGACCTGCAAAACCGTGAGCTAACAATGGGGTGTCTTTTTAAGCTGAAAGCTTGTAGTAAATTTGTTTCACAGCAGTAGGAATGTTTCACATTCAACCATGATACTGGACTGCTGGTCTTATGTGAAAGCAGTAGGGGATGTTTACTGCTCTTGCATAAGACCAACAGTCCAGTATCATGGTTGAGGGCTCTCATGTCAGACTGCCTGCATTCAAATCCACCTCTGGGGCCACAGGGCAGAGCGTACAGAGGTGGCAGTGGAGTGAGTGACAGAATCCCGAGCTCCCTGAATGTCAGATCCAAACGGGACCTGAGGGCAGGGGATGACTCCCAGGCCTACCAGCTATGCAGGTGATCAATCCCCTTCATGAGAGAGGCAGCTGGAGGTTTCTGACATGCAGTGAAAGATCCTAACATACACGGTGTTCACATATACTTAGCTTCAGTACTAGGCTGAAGAACGTCCTTCCAAGATTCATGTCTGCCTAGAGCCTGAGAATGTGGCCTCAGTTGGAAATAGGATTTTCACCAATGTAATTAGTTAAGATGGGGTCACCCTGGATAAGGGTGGGCCCTAAATCCAACGTGGCTGGTGTCCTTATAAGAAGAGGAAGGGACACAAGATCCCGGAGGCTATGTGAAGATGAAGGCACAGATGGCGTGATGCCACTGTGAACCAGTGCACACCAGGCATCACCCACAGCCCTCAGAAGCTGGGAGAAAGGGTGGAACAGATTCTCCCCAGAGCCTCCAGAAGAAACCAACCCTGCTGACACCTTAGTTTTAGACCTCTGGATCATTTGTTATAGCAGACCTAAGAAATTAACACAGCTTCCAAAAGGACCTTTCATTTTTTTAAAATCAGGCCTTAGTTTATCCTCATAATGGTCTATGTAATTGTGGAGGTTCACTGACAACTGTTTCATGTCATCTAAGTATTTTTCAATATCTTCCTTCTATATTCCAAGAGAAAAGCTTGTTTGGCTTGTTACTGGACTTGGGGTGAGAGCTCTGGTTCTTGGAAGTAGGCGTTAATTTCTCCCCAATTCCTGCCACTCTGAGAAGTCTGAAGGGTAGGGATTGATGTAAGCCTTATCTTCACAAATGTAGTTGTCTTTTCACATTTCTTTCTAGTTGCTTCTAAGACTTGACTTTGTCTTCCTTTCTTAAGATTTTACCAAGTTTGTGAAGGGCCTGTGTCTGATGAAGGCTCACCCTTGGGTGGGGCCATTACAGGCCCTTTGGTAGCTGTTCTGAAATGTTTCTGTGTTTAAAAAGATAGTCCTTAGTTCTTGACATGATTGTAGTTCCCACATGGCTGGTTTCTCCCCTTTTCTCTGGAACTCCTATTTCCTCAAAACTGGGTCTCTGCATTTGATTGGTCAGTCTTTTGCATTGTTGCTAGCTACTGGCCTACCTTAGTTGGCATGTGGTTTGCTTTGACAGTGAACCTTCGACCCTGCTGAACCCTTGCTTCCATACCTCCCTGCCTGTTCTTCCTCTATGGAACAAAATCTTACATCCATAATTTACATCAAGCTTTAAGTATTACAGCATATTCCTCCTGGCAGTCATCATATCATCTCTCCTTCCCTTGGAACATAGGGTAGTAATACTCTTTGTAGAAAATTTGGAAAGTAAAAAAACTAAAGGAGTAAGGTAGAAGTCACTGCAGATCTTTCTACTCATGACAATCAATATTAACATATTAACACATTTTCTTCCCAGTTTTCTTCTGTGTTTTGTACACATGTGTGCATAAAATGTTTGTTTTGGCTGGGTGCGGGGTGGCTCACACCTATAATCCCAGCACTTTGGGAGGCCAAGGCTGGCAGGTCATGAGGTCAGGATATGGAGACCATCCTGGTCAACGTGGTAAAATCCTGTCTCTACTAAAGATACAAAAATTAGCTGGGCATGGTGGCGTGCTCCTGTAATCCCAGCTACTCAGGAGGCTGAGGCAGAAGAATCGCTTGAACCAGACAGTTAGAGGTTGTAGTGAGCCAAGATCGCACCACAGCTTTCCAACCTGGTGACAGAGCAAGACTCAGTTTCAAAAAAAAAAAAAATGTGTGTTTTAGTTTTCTGGTAGTCAGAAATTGGCCTATTTATGCCCATTTCAGATTGAGTGATTGCATTGGCTACTGATGGTATATTTGTTTAGCCTTTTTTTTCTTTTAGTTTACTAGCAAAGCTTGCCCTATTTTTATTTTTAATTTAATTTGATTTTATTTTTTGAGACAGAGTCTTGCTCTGTTGCCCAGGCTGTAGTGCAGCGGCACGATCTCAGCTCACTGCAACCTCCATCCACCTCCTAGGTTCAAGTGATTCTCCTGCCTCAGCCTCTTGAGTGGCTGGGACTACAGGTGCCCATCACCATGCCTGGCTAATTTTTGTATTTTAGTAGAGATGGGGTTTCACCATGTTGGCCAGGCTGGTCTTGAACTCCTGACCTCAGGTGATCCACCTGCCTCAGCTTCCCAAAGGGCTGGGATTACAGGCATGAGCCACTGTATCTGGCCCTTAGTTTTATTTTTTAAAAATCAGCTCACTATTTTGACTTTTGGTGGATTGGTTCTCATTTCCCTCCATTTCAAACGCTCCTGTTATTTTTTGGGAGGATCTAACTGAGAGAAGGCCCATCTCTGGTCTATTCAATGAATTAAATTCCCAGATGTCATCACCTTTCTCTAGTCTACAAATGAAGCAACTGAAGTAGAGACAGAGTAAATGGCTCATACTCTTGTCATCAGTGAGAGAGCAGGGACTCAGATTCTGTCTCTCTGCCCAGGGCTCCTTCTGTTTCCCCAAAGGAAAACACTGATGGACAGCCTGCGCTTTAAGCTGGAAGTGTAGGAAGGGGAAGGAAGCATACTGCTTGTCTCATCTGTGTTTTCTCTAATTACTACACTGTTGGGTTTGAATCATCTCTGTCGCTTGTTCAAAAATGCAGATTCCTGGGACCCACGCTCAGGGAGCTGGCTTCAGCAGATCTGTGTGGGTGCCTGGGACTCAGTGGCTTAAACAGGTACGCACAGCTGATTCTGCAGCAGGTGGTCTTTTGATCACACTCTAAGAAACACCAGACATGCCAAGGCTGGACACTCTTGGAGAGAAATGGCATCTTCTGAGGTATATTGAATACAGCCTTTCCCATAGTGCTTCACAAACTCTTATCCATTGTAAAGCGAGCAGGTTATCTCACTCAGGCTGCTGCCAGCCTTAGGGGGCCTTGTGAAAACTACAAGGGCCCCTCCTGGTGGACACAACCCTGAGGGAGCCTGGTCTGACCAGGTGGCACAGGTGAGGTCTGAATCCTCACCTGTCGGCCAGCTGATAGCCTTGAGCCAGGCTCAGCTCACACGATGTGTGCAATGACCTCCACCACAGCCACCACTTGTCACTATGTCCCCATTCCCACACGTCTTCCCAGCACTGTCCTATTAATTTAATGAGTTGCGTGTTTGAGACACCTGCCTGTAGCCAATGTAAGTCCTTTGAGACAGGGGTTAGTCCTGCTTCAGGGAACACCCGCCTCTTTCTGTTTTGTGAGCTATACCCTCTGACTTAAGATAATTCCCAGAATGAGTCCCAGAGTTTCATGGAAAGCTAGAGTTCAAAATGAATAAGCTAGAGCAAGCTTGTCCAACCCGCAGCCCATGGGCCACCTGTGGCCCAGGATGGCTTTGAACGGGGCCCAACACATATTTGTAAACTTTCTTAAAACATTGAGTTTTTTTTTTTTTTTTTTTTTTTTTTTTTTAGCTCATCAGCTATTGTTAGCATATTTTATGTGTGGCCCAAGACATTCTTCTTCTTTCAGTGTGGCCCAGAGAAGCCAAAAGATTGGATACCCCTGAGCTCGAGGCAGGGAGGCCATTCAGGAAGCAAGTAAGTCACGAGTAGGCTGGGGCCCTGCGATGTCCCAGGGCACAGGTTACTCCCATGTCCCTGCTCGGAAGCTGTCTGGGGCAGGAAGGTCCCTCGAACACTTTGCAGGCTGCTGAGCTCGTCTCTGATTGTCTGCTAGACTGTCTGAGTGGCTCTCCCAGTGCCCACAGGTGCCCTTACCTTCTGTTTTGATCCTCAGGGCCGTCCTGACCAGGGCAAACAGGGTGGCATTGAACATGACCGTCCCGTCGCTGTTCAGAGGCATGTTCATGGAGACTAGGCGCTGCAGGGGAAGGGGAGAAAAGCGGGTGACAATGGCAGGCGGTGCTCAGGGGACCACAGAACACCATGGCAGAGTGATATGGTTTGGATCTGTGTCCCTGCCCAAATCTCGTGTTGAACTGGAATCCCCAGAATTGGAGGTGGGGCATGATGGAAGGTGATTGCATCACGGTGGTGGATTTCTCATAAATGGTTTAGTACCATCCCCTTGATGAGTGAGCTCTCATGAGCTCTGGTTGTTTAAAAGTGTGTGGTCCCTCCCCCTTCTCTCTTGCTCCCTGTCTCTCCATGTGACACACCTGCCTCCCGTTTGTCTTCCACCATGATTGGAAGATTCCTGAGGCCTTCCCAGAAGCAGAATGCTGGTGCCATGCTTTCCATATAGCCTGTAGTACTGTGGGCCAGTTAAACCGTTTTCTTATAAATTACCCAGTCTCAGCTATTTCTTTATAGCAGTACAAGGATGGCCTAATACATAGAGGATGCTGGGGGAGACGCAGCTTGTGTGGGTGTTGTAGGAGTGGGCAGGGAGTGAATACTCCCTGAAGCATTCCAGGGAAAATCTTGCCTTTGCCATAAGCACTTTTGACCCTCCTCACAGAGTAGGAAAGGTATGAAATTTGTTCTCATTAGACCCTCACTTCCACAAAAGGATGTGAAGCCCACCCAACCTTGCGCCCTGCTCGAAAGTCTGCTCAGGTGTGCAGGTGTGCTCTCCACTGGCAGCAGAGGCCAGCTGTATGCCAGCATGTGCTGGGAGCCCACCTGCCAGGCAGCATTCATCCACAGCCCAGAGAAGAGAAAGGATCACAGGAGCTTTGCCTGCAGGAGATGCTGCATGTCCTGTCTGTTGACAAATATGCTTCTGCATCAAGCCGGAGCAGAAGCTTGCTGACACTGGGTTGTGCTGTCTTACTCTCTTCTTTGCAAGGGCACCCCCAAAACAGGTTTCCCTGGCACTGAGGGCTCTGGTGTGGGGCCCTCAGCATGCACTGGGCCATGATGAGGAAGTGTGATGTGAAGCTCATCATGGTGTCCATGCCACGGGCATGCTCAAGGTGGGCTGTTTGTCTGCTAACACGGTGACCTCCTGCTAATCTCAGTGTCTAGAAGGGTTACACTTTTCCTGAGTGACCAGATGTTGATGATCTGAACCTCGTGGTTAGTGTGAACTGTATCATGGCCACTGGAAAGTTTCACACCCAGGCTTCAGCCTGCCCAGGCCCACCCTGAGACACGTGAACCCTTTCCAAGCTGCACCTCTCCCCTGACCCTTGCTTTGCATGATGTTTCCACCTTGCATTTATTTTATGCTCCCTTTTTCTGATATTTTCTATGTCCTTGGAAATCTCTTAAAATCTGTTTTTTGGAGCAGAATGGAGGCACACATGAGAAGAAACTCAGTAAACAGAGCAAAAGTAGAAGGTTGTATGTGCTCTCAATCTGTGTTTTCCATGAGTGGATTCTCGCAGAGCTGAATCCTCCTGCATCTGAGTTTCCTCCTCTCTTTATCCCTCTGTGCTCCCTTCCCAGCTCTCTGTCAGCTCACTACTGCCCCAACAGGGAGCACAGAATGACCAGGGTGGAGAGGAGGGGAGGAATAGAAGTGACACTCTTTTTTGGGTCATGGTCTCACTAAGGAATATGATTAAAGTGAGAAATCCTACCCCTGGTAAACTTTGTATTTTCGTGATTTTACGTACAATTTTAGGACTCACAGACCCCTGAAGTCAATGCCTGAACTCTCTAATGGCCCTCCAGCTCCAGTAAAAGAACTCCTAACCCCTCTAGCCTAGGCTGAGAAGTCTCCCATCCCAGGATGCCTGGATGGTGCAGTGGGATGGGCTGAACAAGTCCTTTATCCAGAACTAGGCCCCTGGCTCACTGGGACATGAGGCATTCATTCTGTTATTCCCTTATGGAGTCTGAGGACTTAGAGCTGGAAGTACCCTTAAGATGTAATCTGGCTCAGGCTCCTTCCTTTAGGCCCAAAACTGGCATGTTCATTCCTTTAGAGGATCACAAGAAATGGGCACTTTGCCTCCCCTGTTTTCTCTCTTCCTCCCACGAACCCAGTCATCTCTTACTTTGCAAGCCACGCGGTGAGGGCACAGCTTCCCAAAACCCAGTGGGGGCTGAATCCGCCGGAGAAGGGTCACCACATCCAGGTGTTTGATACGACCCCTAGAAGAGGAAGGAGGAAGGAGAGGGACAGAGAATCAGAGAGCCATGGTCTCTGCCAGCAGCTCAGGACACATGCACCTGAGGGGTACAGCCCACTCATGGGGAACGATGCATGGTGTGGTGGCCCTATTAGTTGCACTCAGTGCAGAGTTGCAGAACTGCATGACACAGCCCCAAACCAATACACATGTTTAGATTTCAATGAGTAATTTTCTGCTCATGCTATGTTCAAGGTGGAAGAGATTTTAGCAGCACAACAGAATTCTCAATATGTACTTGCTGATTGAATGAACTAACCTTCAGACCAAAAGGTATTTACTGAGGGTCAGTCAAATGATCTTTAGATCAGAAGCAGGAATGGAGTCAAGATTTTCCTCAGGCCTACATATCCTACTTAAACACTTACTCATTATTCCTGATACTAAATTTCCTATCCTTCCATTCAACTGAATATTGCATACATATATATATATATATATATATATATATATATATATATATATATAGTTTTTTTTTTTTTTTTTAAGATGGAGTCTTGCTCTGTCACCCAGGCTGCAGTGCAGTGCTGTGATCTCAGCTCACTGCAACCTCCACCTCCTGGGTTCAAGCAATTCTCATGCCTTGGCCTCTCGAGTAGCTGGGATTATAAGCGTGTGCCCCCATGTCTGGCTAGTTTTTGATTTTTAGTAGAGATGGGGTTCGCCATGTTGGCCAGGCTGGTCTCGAACTCTTGGCCTCAAGTGATTCACCCACCTTGGCCTCCCAAAGTGCTGGGATTACAGGCGTGAGCCACTGCACCTGGCCTAGTAGATATATTCTTGACTTTGAGGTGCTGGGCCTTGTCCTGCTGGACCTTGACCCTTCACCCTGGGGTTTGATGCAGTTCAGTGTTTCCAGCTGATCCACGCAGTGTTGGCCCACCTTGAACTCCTTCTGCAGGTATGGTCAGCTATACCCTCTCTCAGCTTGGGGAATCAGGATTTCCCTTGGGAACTTACTTGGCTTCAGGGTCATACTCTGCCCAGATTCTTTTAAACTCATCCAGGTGGTGGGGACCAAGGATGGACCAGTCCCTCGTCAGGTAGTCAAAGTTGTCCATGATGACAGCTACAAAGAGGTTGATGATCTGTGGGAAACAGTACAATGAAGTGCTCTGGGAAGACGTTTCTACACACCTGCCTCTGGAACCCCCTTGCCAGCCGGGCCCAGAGATGGCAGAAGCCAACATTTCTAAAGACCAGTAATCCATCTTGCCAGTCTTAGAACTACCAGTCTTGGGTCTCTTGGACATAACCTTGCCACAGCTTCCCTGAGAGTTGTGTGGGATGAACCCACATGTGGGCTACAGCTTCCCTCCTACTGAGCTGCTCAGGACAGAGGGGGACTTTATCCCCTTTCCCTTACTCCTCAGCAAGATGCTAAAAAGTATAGTTCTTTCTAGGCCTCCACATGTCCCCTTTGTCCTCTGGGACAATGCCACCATGACAAGAGCCAAGAATGGACCAGTGAGATGCTGGTGGCGCTCACTCTGGCCCAGGGCTTTCTGCCTTTCTCTCTATGTGGCTGGACACTCCTGCCAACTTCCCAAGCCAGCTCCTCTGATGGGCTTGCCCTGACCATGAGCTGCAGAGATGGAGGGCTCAGGCTGCCCTGGAACTGGGCACTCATGACTGGTAGCTGTTGAGTCCCCCGTTGGCTTACCAGGAAGGCACAGAGCATGTAGAAGCTGATGAAGTAGAAGACGGCAAAGCTGCTGCCACAGGGCGTTTCACCCTCCGTGCTGTTGCCGGGCTCAGACTCTGGGGCACACTTCTTGCCTGGCATGCAGGCCAGCATGATGTCCTGCCAGGCCTCCCCTGTGGCACACCTGGAGGGGAGGGAGAGCCCACGTCCATGCAGCCCATCCTACAGACTCCAAGGAGGGCCCTCTCATCCTTCCCCACCTTTCCCTTTCCTCCTTCCCCAGGGGGAATTACTAAAATGAACTTGATGTTCATCATCCCCCAGATGCTCTGGTATGCTCACTAAAATATGCAAACATGTAGCATTATTTTGAAGATTTAAAAATTTTATATAAACAGTAACAAATTGTATGTTTTCTGAAAACTTGCTGTTTTTGCAATCCACGTGATGTGTTTGAGACTTAGTGCTTTGGATGTATTTTAGTCCTAGTTCATTCACCTTAATTGCTGTATAGGAGTATGCTCTATGAACGTATCATAAAAAAAATCCATGTTAAGGAACATTTAGGTTTTTCATTTTTTTTTTTACTATTACAAATAACACTGCAATAAACATGCAGACTTATATCTTGGATATCCACTTAGAAGTGGAATTGCCAGTTAAAATACACGTATCTTCATTTTTTACTAGATATTCCATGATCTCCAAGGGTTTGTCCAACTTAGACTCCTATTCACAGTGTAGGAGAAATGACATTACTGTACAAACTCATCAATTCATTAGTGAGTTGTTTTAAATGTTGCTCATATAATGTGTGTGAGGCAGGTCATTGCTGCTTTAATTTGGTTCTAAAATGATTACTGGGTTGAGAATGTAGACTTTTATATTCCGCTAAATTGCATGTTCATATTTTTGCTTGTTTGATTCAGGTTGTCTTCCTGTTTATTTGTAGGGTGCTTAAGATATTCTATTCTCTATTCTTTTTTAAAATTCCAATAGTTTTTTGGAAACAGGTAGTTTTTGCTTACGTGAACAAGTTCTTTAGTGGTTAATTCTGAGATTTGGTTCACTCATCACCCAAACAGTGTATACGATACCCAACGTGTAGTCTTTTATCCCTGACTGTCCACCCACTCTCCCCCGAGTCCCCAAAGTCCATTATATCATTCTTATGCCTTTGCATCCTTATAGCTTATCTCCCACTTATAAGTGAGAACATATGATATTTGCTTTTCCATTCCTGTTACTTCACTTAGAATAATGGCCTCTAAATTCATCCAGGTTACTGCAGAGTCCATTATTTCATTCCATTTAATGACTGAGTAATATTCCACGGTGTATATACGCCACATTGTCTTTATCCACTCGTTGGCTGATGGACATTTAGGTTAGTTCCATATCTTTTATTCTTTCTTTCTTTCTTTTTGAAACAGAGCCTAGCTCTATCACCCAGGCTGGGGTGCAGTGGCACGATTTCAGCTCACTGTAACCTCCACTTCCTGGGTTCAAGTGATTCTCCTTTCTCCTGCCTTGGCCTCCCGAGTAGCTGGGATTACAGGCATGCACCACCACACCTTGCTAAGTTTTATATTTTTAGTAGAGATGGGCTTTCACCATGTTGGCCAGGCTGGCCTTGAACTCCTGACCTCAAGTGATCCACCTGCCTCAGCCTCCCAAAGTGCTGTGATTGCAGGCCTGAGCCACCATGCTCAGCCTGTTCTATATCTTTCCAGTTGCAAATTGTGCCGCCATAAACATGTGCATGCATCTGTCTCTTTCATATAATGACTTCTTTTCCTTGGGTAGATACCCAGTAGTGGGATTGCTGTATGGAATAGTATAGTATATTCCTTTTAGTTCTTTAAGGAATCTCCATACTGTTTTCCATAGTGGTTGTAGTATTCGTTTACATTCCCACCAGCAGTGTAAAAGTGTTCCCTTTCACCACATCCATACCAACGTCTATTATTTTTTATTTTTTTAATTATAGTCATTCTTGCAAGAGTAAGGTGGTATCTCATGGTGCTTTCATGTCTATTCTTAATCTTTCGTTAGTTGTATGCATCAGAAATATCTTCTTCCAATTTGTGGCTTGTCTCTAGCATTATTTATGGTGTATTTTGGTGAATCTAAGTTTTTTATTTCAGTGAGGTCAAATTTATAATTTTTTTCCTCTAAGTTTTGTGCTTTTTGGATCTTGTTTAAAAAATCCTTCCCTATTTTAGGTCATAGAGACATTCTTTTTTGTGTTCTTCTAAAGGTTCTAAAGTTTAGTTTTTCACAATAACTTATTAACTTGAAATTTACTTTCAAGTTTGATATGAGGTAGAAATATGCTTTTATTTTTTTCTGTATAGCTAAGTAATTTTATTAATACTATTTATTGAATAGTACATCTTTACCACCTAGTTGAAATATTTCTTCTGCCATGAGCTGTATTTTCATAGGTGTGTGGGTCTCATGCTAGCCTTTGCATTCCATTCCTTAGGTTTATTCTTTTATCTTGGTACTGATGTACCGTTGTCTTCATTCCTGTAGCCTTATAGTAAGACCTGCCCTCTCACAGAGCAGGAGTCCTTCTGACCTGTTGTTCTTCAACATTTGTCTTCCCTATTGAGTTTCCTTTTCTATTCCACATACACATTAGAATCAGTTTCAGGCTCTATGAGTAATCCTATTGGGAGTTTTATTAGAATTGCACTGAGATATCGATTAATTTGGGGAATCCTGACATCTTGATGATATTAAGTCTCCTGGCCAGAAATGTGGCATATCTCTCCTTTTATTTTGTTGTACATTTAAAATGGTATAGTTTCAACATTATATTTTAAAAGCGGTATCTGTTTGCTGCTGATATAGAGGGAATCCAATTAATTTCATATTACAGAATATTTGTTGAACTCCCCTATTAGTCTTAGCAATTTTCTGTAATTTTTCTTGTATATATATATACACACAGGCAATCCGTTTTTTTGGCACTTAATTTTGTTTCTTCCTCTCCAATTCTTAGCCTTTGCTTTATTTTTCTTGTCTTGTTTTATTGCGCAAGAGTTACAAAATAATAATATTGAAAAAGTAATAGCATAAGAGCTTGTCTATTATATTTACTAATTAATTATTACCAGTACAGGAAAGCACTTATTTTTCTTTGTTAATCTTTTAATCTTCCACTTTATTAATTGTATTGTCATAA
This sequence comes from Cacajao melanocephalus, assembly GCA_963573385.1. Classification (NCBI taxonomy): domain Eukaryota; kingdom Metazoa; phylum Chordata; class Mammalia; order Primates; family Pitheciidae; genus Cacajao; species Cacajao melanocephalus. The sequence continues at coordinate 22,329 of CAUYLG010038913.1, forward strand.
AAGGTTTTTAGTTAATTTGCATAGATTTTCTACTTGAATTAGTCTGTTGTCTGCAAACAATGACAGTTACGTGTACATATTTTCATATTTATAACTGCCTGCTTTTTTATCCTTTTCTTATTGGCATTAACTTTATATTAGTCTTATGGGATGAGTGAGGAGGTTTTCTACATCTTTCTGTTCCTGGAAAGTTTATATAACATTGTAATGATCCATTCTTTCATAGACCTCACAAATAAAAATATTGAAGATTGGGCCTTTTTAAAGGCTAAATTTTTGACTACCTTTTCAATTTATGTGGTAGTTTTTTTCTTTTATTCTTAAGATAACTTTATAATTCTTTTTTTCTACATAAGTGTCTGCTTCATTTAGGTTTTCAAATATATTGGCATAAATTTGTTCATGATGTTCTCTGTCTTATTTGAAGTCTGATATTATTTGTCTGCCACTTTTAGAAAAAATGTGTGTGTGTGTGTGTGTGTGTGTGTGTGTGTTCAGGGATGGGATGTCACTTCGTCATCCAGGCCGGGGTGCAGTGGAGCCATCTTAGCTCACTGTGACCTCAAACTCCTGGGCTCAAGTGATCTTCCCACCTCAGCTTCTCCAGGAGCTGGGACTACAGATGCATGGCACCACCCCTGGGTATTATTTTGATTTTTTATTTTTAGAGATGGAGTTTTGCTAAGTTGCGCAGGCTGGTTTCATACTCCTGGTCTTAAGTAAAAAGCAACACAATGACAGATCCTCCCACCTCGGCCTCCCAAGTTGTTGGGATTCCATGTGTGAGCCGCACACCTGGTGAAACTTTTATTTTTGATAGACTGAGAATCTCTCCGTGAGCATAGCTTCCATGTCTTGGAAATCTGTTCCTGGCCTTTATCTTTGGTATCCTTCATTCTCTTGGCCAAAAGTTTAGCATATTATTTGACCTCTTCTTTATTATTATTATTTTTGAGACAGAGTCTCTCTCTGTCACCAGGCTGGAGTGCAGTGGCATGATCTCAGCTCACTGCAACCTCCACCTCCTGGGTTCAAGCGATTCTCCTGCCTCAGCCTCCTTAGTAGCTGGGATTACAGGGATGTGCCAGGCTAATTTTTGTACTTTTAGTAGAGACGGGCTTTCACCATGTTGGCCAGGCTGCGTCTCGAACTCCCGACCTCATGATCCACCTGCCTCAGCCTCCCAAAGTGTTGGGATTATAGGCATGAGCCACCACGCCTGGTCTTCCTTATATGATTTTTAGTGTTCTGTTTCTTCAGAGCAATATGTCAGCATTTGTGTTGCAGGACATGTGGAGTGAGAAGATGCTGAGTCTCGGGTGCTCTGGTCCTAGGTTCCTGACATCCTTTGTTTAGTGCCTTACTGACAATGTACTGGTGGACATCATCTTTACAGAAAAGGAAAAGTTATTGAACTGTGCCATCTCATTTGGACCCCAGGTGGGCCTCCTATCTTTTTTTTTACAATAACTAAATTAAGAACAGTCAGATTGGCACCAACAATGCAACCCTGAACAATCTGCTTTCCTTCTCCAGTTCTCCTTGGTCTATATCAGAGTGCCCATATGCAGTAGCAGGTGGATACAACCACAGGTCAGGACATGCCGCTTCATAGGGAAGCCATGCTTGTCATTGTACCATTGATTTGGCCCACAGAACCCTTCCGTTCTTCACCCAGAGTGGCATGGGCAACTTCTGAGGCTATATGCTTCTCATAAAAGGTATGGTTTGCATTCACTGTCCACTTTAATGAGTTTCTGGCAGCCACTGGCTGGGAAGGAGACCTTTGGCTTCATCTTGAAGTAGTTAATCACCTCTGAGGTGCACAAAAGAGAGGCATGAAATTCTCTTATCATTCTAAAAATCACATACCCATCTGTAATTATGTTGCTTTTTGCATTCCTGATCTTGTTGTGTTTTTTCAAAAAATTGGATTTGATGAGGTCTGTCTGTTTTATTGGTCTTTTCAAAGGATCAGCTTTAGAGTTTATTGATAAAATCCATTTTTATTTATATTTTATTAATTTATGCTTTCATTTTATTTATTTTTTTAAGATGGAGTCTCGCCCTGTTGCCCAGGCTGGATTACAATGGCACAATCTTGGCTCACTGCAACCTCCGCCTCCCAGGTTCAAATGACTTTCCTGCCTCAGCCTCCCAAGTAAGGGGGATTACAGGCGCCTGCCACCATGCCCAGCTAATTTTTGTATTTTTAGTAGAGGAAGGATTTCACCATGTTGGGTACGCTGGTCTCGAACACCTGACCTTGTGATCTACCTGCCTCAGCCTCCCAAAGTGCTTGGATTACAGATGTGAGCCACCATGCCCGACCTGCTTTTATTTTTAAAAATGCATTCCTTCATATTCTGGGGTTATTTTACTATTCATTTCCTCATTTAGTAGCTTATTTAATATATATTTTTTAAAATAAATAAATAAATTTTAGGCTGTGAATTTTTCTTTGGTGTTGATTGATGCATCTCATACACTTAAGATATGGTGCTCTGGGTCTCATTTCTAAGTACAGTCCTGTGTCACTTAACAATGTGGAGATGCATGGTTAGGCAATTCTGCTGTTGTGCAAACAGCATACAGTGGACTCACACGAACCGAGATGGTATAGCTACTACACACCTCAGCTCTGTGGCACAGCCTGCTGCTCCTGCACTACAAACCTATACAGCACGTGGCTGTATGAATATTGCAGGCAACTGGAACACAATGGTTAGTATTTACGTATCTAAACATAGCTAAGCACAGAAAAGGAATAGTAAAAAAGGAACAGTAAAGATGTAAAGCTAGCGCACCTGTAGAGGTGCATACCATGAATGGAGCTTGCAGGACGGAAGGTTGTTCTGGGTGGGGCAGTGAGTGAGTGGTGAGTGAATGTGAAGGCCCAGGACATGACCGCACACTATGGGACATCACTGGAGATGAGAAACGCTATACACTTAGGCTACACACATTTATAAAAAGTGTTTTTCTTTCTTCGGTAATCAACTTCAGCTTCATGTAACATTTTTACTTTATAAACTTTTTAATTTTTTAAAACTTTTTGACTCTTTTGTAATAACACAACTTAAAACACACATTGTACAGCTGTACAAAAATATATTTCTTTATATCCTTATTTTATGTTTCTTTTTCTATTAAACACTTTACGTTTTTTGTTAAAAGCTAATACACAAACCCACACATCAGCCTAGGCCTACATAGGGTCTGCAGCATCAATACCACTGTCTTCCACCTCCACATCTTGCCCACTGGAAGGTCTTCAGGGGCAGTAACACCCACGGAGCTGTCATCTCCTATGATAACAATGCCTTCTTCGGGATACCTCCTGCGGGACCTGCCTAAGGCTGTTTCACAGTTAACTTAAAGAAAGAAGTAGAAGCGGTACATTGCAAAATAATGATAAAAGTATAGTGTGGTAAACACATAAACCGGTGACATAGCCATTTATTCTCATTATCAAATATCATGTACTGTACATAATTGTATGTGCTACACTTTTATATGACTGGCAGCACCACGAACACATGAGTAAGGCATTGCGTTACATTATGATGCTACAGTGTCACTGGGTGATAGGAATTTTCCAGCTCCATTGTAATTTTAGGCAGTCTGTCACTGTCCAAAATGTTATTATGTGGTGTATGACTGTAGACTGTAGTTTCGGCTTTGAGTTACTAAGAAGAGTGACAAACATTTTAAGTAGATTTTGAAGGGGTTATTGTTTTTATGGTTAATTTTGAATTTTGCTATATCAAAGTAAGAGCAGCTTTAGAATTTGCCTAATTCTTTGCACTTAAATCTTGGCTAATTTTTGTGAATGTTTCTGGGGTGTTTCAAAAGGATGTGTGGTGTTTTGTTTTGTTTTGTTTTGTTTTTGCCATTTACTGAGTATAAATCTATAAGATCAAGTCTGTTAATTGTATCATTTAGATGTTCTTTACCCTTTTTTCTACTTTGGTGTATTTGAACTGCCATGCTCTACTACCTGTATTAAATTTGCCACTGTGTGTGTGTGTGTGTGTTCTCCTTATAGTTCTATCGGTGTGTGATTGATGCATTTCCAAACTATATTGTTAGACTCATGTAGTTTTATGACTGTTACATATTTTTGGTGGATTATACCTTTTATCAATACAAAATCTCTCTTTGTCTTGTTTAACGCCTTTCACCTGGAATTCTATTTCTGCTACTGCTATTATTACATCTACAATGTGAGCCTTATATGGTATTTTTTTTCCATCCTTTTATTTTCATTTTCTTTAGGTTATTTTGTTTTACTATATCTGTTACAAACAGGCTAGAGCTAGATATCTTCAACATCAGAGTATCTATCTTTTAATAGTGGACTTTAGCTCAATAATTTTTAGTAATTATTATCTTTGTTCTTTTTTTTTTTTTTTGAGACAGTCTCGCTCTGTCTCCCAGGCTGGAGTACAGTGGCACAATCTTGTCTCCTGGTTTCAAGCAATTCTCTTGCCTCAGCCTCCTGAGCAGCCGGGACTACAGGCATGCACCACCACACCCAGCTAATTTTTTTTGTATTTTTAGTAGAGATGGGGTTTCACTGTGTTAGCCAGGATGGTCTCGATCTCCTGACTTCGTGATCCATCCACCTCGGCCTCCCAAAGTGCTGGGATTACAGGTGTGAGCTACTGTGCCCGGCCTATCTTTATTCTTATTCCTGCCATCTCATTTTATTATCCTAATTCCCATGTTTTGTTTATTTATTTTTCTACTTTTGCTTTACCTTCCTTTTGATGTTTGTCCATTTTTGTCTCTATTGGTTTAGAAAGTATACATTCCATTTCTATTTTTTTAGTGATTGACTTTTAAATATTTAACATATGCATTTATACACACTTTCCCTTAGTTTTGTACAGAATTAAATAGTACCTGTTTCTTACCCCCAAACAAGAGGAGAATCTTAGCATGGTTTCATGTTTCTCATTCTTCTACCACCTCACCTCCTACCTTGTTGAGATGAACATAAAATATTACTTCCAAATCGTCATTAACATTTTGTACATTTTCCCCTTAACAATTATCTGGACTTCATATAAACTTTATAATGTCCTTGTTCATAACTCATAACTATAAACTTCATTATTTTTTACTCATATCATTACTCTGCTCATTCTATTTCTTTGATTCATTTTTCATTCTGTGGAAGTAGAGCCTGAGTAATTGCTTCAAGGAAGACTTATGTGGGGGAGTAAACTTTATGGGTTCTTATACTTTTGGAGTTTTCTCTATTTTACTTGGCTACTTGAATGCTATTTAGACTGCATATAAAGGGCCAGGTTTGAAAATACATTTTCCCTGTAATTTTGAACATATTATTCCATCGTCTTCTATTATATATATACTTTTGTTAATGAGAAGTCTAATGCTAATGATGATTTTGAAAGTAATGCCCTTTTTCCTCTTTGGCAACACTATTAAAGAGACTTCTTTCTCCATTGTGTATTATTGGCACCTTTGTTGAAAATCAGTTGGCTGTAAATGAGTGGGCTTATTTCTCAGGTTTCTATCCTGAGCCATTGCTCTACGTGTCTGTTTTTATGCCAGTACCATGCTGTTTTGGTTACTATAGCTTTGTAACAGATTTTGATATCAGGCAATGTAGTGCCTCCAGCTTTGTTCTTGCTCAAGATTGCTTTGTCTATTCAGGGTCTTTTGTGGTTCCACATGAATTTTAGGATTATTTTTTCCATTTCTGTAAAAAATGACATTGGCATTTTGATAGGAATTGCATTTGTAGATTGCTTTGGGTAGTATGGTCAATTTAACAATATTAATTCTTCCAATCCATGAACACAAGATATCTTTCCATTTATTTATGTCACCAACTATTTCTTGTATCATGTTTTGTAAGTTCTCAGTTTATATATCATTAAATTTACTCCTCAGTATTTTATTTTAGTTTTCTGATGCTATTGTAAAAGGGGCTGATTTCTTAATTTCTCTTTCAGGTAGTTTATCGTTAATGTAAATAAAGGCTCATTTTATGTGGTTGATTTTGTGTCCTGCAACTTTACAAAATTAGTTTATCAGTTGTAATAGTTTTTCAGTGGTCTTTAGGATTTTCTACGTATAAGATTATGTCATCAGCAAACCGAGAAAATTTCACTTCTTCCTTTCCTATTTGGATGTCTTTTTAAAAAAAATTTGCCAATTTCTCTGGCTAAGACTTCCAGTATTATTATGCTGAATAGAAGTGGTGAGAGGGGGCATCTTTGTCTTGTCCCTCATCTTGAAGGAAAAGCTTTCAACTTTTCACCATTAAGTATGATGTTAGCTGTGGCCTTGTCCTATGTGGCCTTTATTGTATTGCAGTACGTTCCTTCTATGCCTAATTTGTTAAGAGAGGTTTTTATCTTTAAAGGATGTTGAATTTTGTCAAATGCTTTCTCTTCATCTATTGAAATGATCATATGGGTCTTTTTTCCTTCATTCTGTTAATATGGTGTATTACATTTATTGATGTGCATATGTCGAACCCTCCTTGCATCCCTGGAATGAAACCCACTTGACCATGATGCATCATCTTTTCCATGTACGGTTGGATTCAGTTTGCTAATACTGTGTTGAAGATTAAATGAGGATGAAGCCCAGTGCATGTGGACATAAGGGCCCAGCATGGCAAATGGCACAGGTGCTGGGAGTGATAGATATCTGTACTTATTGGACAAGAAAACCGAGGTTCAGATAAGTTAGATATCTCTCTCAAGGTCACAAAGTGTGTCACCAGGTTGGCTTTGGGCCTGTTCAGATTCCAAGCCAGGCTACTTTCACCATGTGACTTTTGCTCCCCTAATGGCTTTGGCTGGTTTCCAGCAGGTGTGCCCGTGCCCAGTGGGTTGCTCCGTGGAAAGTTATCATAAATGACAATGGAACCACTGGCCTCCTTGTCAAGTGGATGGCAAGCACACATCCTCTCCCTTCCTACTCCCCAGGAGACAGTTCCCTCTCATTCTACAACCAGGCCACAGCATGGTGCCATGCAGGGGTGTGTGTGTGTGTGCGCACATGTGTGTGTGTGTGTGTGTGCGCGCGCGCACACCTGTGTCCTCAGGGACCCACCTGAAGAGGAGCAGCACAGCTTGGGGGAAGGTCTGAAAGTTGTTGTTTCGGTTGATCTCTGTGGTATCATTCAGGGCAATTTTCCCAAATACCTGGGAGAGGGAAAGAAGAGGTGTTCAGTGACTTGTGGACAGAGAGGGTCCTAATTTCCCACCATTGTTCAACGGTCTCTTCAGGGGTCCCAGGGGCCCCTGGAACTGGCCAGTCCACAGGCTGAACAGTCTTCCCATGCAACATGGCAGGCACCTACTGCCCTACTCAGCCCCTAAGCCCAATCCCCACACCGGACGAGCCTGAGAATCAAAGTACCCACAGCCTCAGAAAGATCCCTGCAGCCCAGTGGGAGCTGGGGCTGAGAGCAGTGATGTGGGGACCAGGACCCGGCTTCTGACAGGACATAGGATGCACTGGCCTTCTTTACTTTGCCATTTCAAATCTGCATGCCCAAGCACTCTTTCAAATTTACTTCTTGCATTTTAGAGTGATATGGAGTGAGTGATCTGGGGCCAGGGCAAGCTTAATTCATTCCTGAAAACCCTTTTTTCCCTGGTTTTTTAAAGCTGTGCTTTTCTTAGAAACTGCCACCTTTGTCAGGTGTCAAGGTAGCTCTTTTAGTCTAAAAAGGTTTTGGCAACTGAATCTTGAGTCTTTCTGTGATGAGCAAGTAGGAGACTTCCTGAAGGAGTGGCCGAGGAAATGCTCTGGGCTAGTGTGGGTGCCCTGCCAAGTTTGACCTTGGAACCTCAAGCTGGATCCCTGAGTCGGGAATGGAGAGCTCCGGGTTTGCGGTGAGAGGTGCAGTGGGCGCCTGGGAAGGGAGGCCCCAGAAAACCGCTGCACGTTAGATGCGGTGAACCTTGCCTTGATTCGGCCCTTCCTTGCTTCCTCCCTCTTTCCTCCCTCCCTCTCAGTCATTAGCTTCAGATGAATCTGGTTGGGGTAATTCTCAGGTGCATCAGACCTGGACAAAAACAGTGGTGCAGGGCAGACACACCTTGCTGCTGTTTCTTGAGAAGGGACTGTGTCTCTCTCGAGGCCCCTTGCGTAACTCGGGAGTGTCTTTCCTCTACCAAGAGCAGAACCCAGGCTTTGGGGAGGGAAGCTCTCTGGGCTGTGTATTCTGTACCTGAACATTCTCCTGTTACCTACAGGAGATCCATTTGGGGCAAGTTCCAATTCCTGTGGCCTTTTGGGCCTCAGAATATGGAAGAGGAGGGAGAGGGATAGTCGGAAAGGAGAGGGAGAAGGGAGGGAGAAAGGCATTAGGGAATGTGGTTCTGGGAACTGGGAAGAGACAGAGCAAGAGGCCAGGAGGTGGGAACCTCCCTACCTGCATCCCGATCACCGCGTAGATGAAGAACAGCATCACGATCAGAAGGGCCACATAGGGCAGGGCCTGGAAGGAAGCACAGGAGACTCCCATGAGGCCCGAGTGCAGAGGCCAGCTGGCCCCTTCCCAGGGAGCACTGCACCCCTTTCCCTGCAGCCATTAGCTATTGCCCGGTTTGGGCTGGGGGACATTTCTAAGAGTCCCACAGGACTACAGGGAACCTGGGAGAAGGCCTGAGAAACCAGAACTGACTTCTCATTTCATCTTGGTTTTCAAAGCAGGCTGTGGGGTAATGATACAGTGTGACACTACCTGGGCAAAACAATCAAGAATGAGCAAAACCTCAAGCGCAGTATGTTTGTACGAGGCAGGAGAAATGGTGGAGGACAGCACGCAGCTGACTGTGGGGTGGTGGCAAGTTACACCTTCTCTTTACACAGCTTAACTCTGTCCCACTAGTTGTAGTGAGTGGGTATTACTGTTGCAATGAAAACATTTAATAAGGAAAAATCTAGCAGAAAGATCATGGGCTCAAATCCTATTTCTGCCACTTTCTACCTATGAGAGCTGGGGTGCTTCACTTCTCTTAGCTTCAGTCTCCTCATGGGAAATGTGGAAATAATAAAAATAATGACCTCTCAGAGGTTTTGTGGTTTAAATGATTTAAGGCCTATAAAGTACTTAGTGCAATGCCTTGAACAGAGTTGGGTTCCATACGTTCTATTTGCTCAATGTATTATCTGCCTGGCAGCTTGGACAACTAATTTTCTTTCTTTTTTTTTTTATTTAAAAATTTATTTTTATTTTAAGATGCGGTTTCACCATGTTGGCCAGGCTGGTCTTGAACTCCTGACCTCAGGTGATCCACCCACCTCGGCCTCCCAAAGTGCTAGGATTACAGGTGTGAGCCACTGCGCCTGGCCTGGACAACTAATTTTCCAGAGCCCCTGCCACTTCTGGGGAAAGGCCTTGGTCCCTGGGATGGGAGGTAGGGCCTGCACTCCCGGGTACCACTTCAGCTGCGGCTGCTGGTCACTAGAGGGTGCTGCGAGAGCACGTGCCACAGTTAGGCCTCGCAGTCACTCAGTCGGTGCCTCTTCCCAGCCCTGGGAGATGTTGTGGGGCAGGGCGAGTATGTTGGGTCCCTGTATGGCCGCTCACAGCTGTGGGTCCCACATGCACCCAAGGACAGGGGTGGCAGCCGTCCTGCTTCTGCTGGTGTCTACCATTCTGAATCCCTGGGGCCTCAGCCGAGGAAGACACGGGGTGCAGGAGCCTCAGCTCATCACCAGGTTGGGGTCAGCCCTGCCGGCTCAGAGGAGGCCTGGCCATCGGGAGCTCCCTGGAGAGCCTTGGACGGTCAGTCCCTGGTAGGAGGCTCTGGGGGCCGAGCTGGGACGAGACTCCCTTGCCGACGATGGGCACCCTTCCTCTGGCTACAGCTACAGCCATGGGCACACCTGGACCAGGCCCAGGCACACCCTGTCCCCAGGCAGGGACTGGCTGGGTCAGGGGGCACAAAAGCCATCTTCCCCGACGGCCTCTGGTCTTGAGAAGGCTGAGAGTGGCCCCTCCACTGTGGGGAGAGGAGCCTGCCTTCCGCCAGCCCAGCGAAGCAGGAAACCACCTTCACGGTTCTGCACTCATCTGGGGGAATTCAAGTGACCCAACAGCTTTGCTTCTCCTTAACTTCAAACCTATGAAGGCTCCTCTGAGCTGGCTGAGGCTGATCGTCATTGTTTTAACCGGGAAACCATGGCTGAACAAAGGAACTAATCATGTGTCCAGGCAGTCCTGGGCCCATTCGAGGGGCCTCTCCAGCCAAATACAGGACACCAGGGTCCTGAAAGTCTGGCCAAGGACATAACAGGTGCTGGAGCAGATGCTGCTGAAATGCCCATGGGGAGGAGGGTGATGGCCAGATTCTGAGAATGCTGAATTTGAAGAGCCATAGCGGTCACCAGGTTGTCCAGGCCTTCCTTATCACAAAACCCCTTTGTCCAGTAAATTCTTGCCGAGAAAGACATAAATGATGGGTAAAAGTAAGGCAGACCCTTTCTGTCTCCCCTTAGCTCCCATCCCTCTTTTACCACCTGGCCTTCTGGGGCTCTGAGCCTGCCTTGGAAACCATGCACTTTGTCTAAGCCTCTCAGTGCAAAATGGGGTGCCAGGCAGAGCTGCCCAGTTCTGCCACTCAGAGGAAGCAGCAGAGCCCCAGAGTGGAGGGTTCTTCCAGTGCCAGCTCTGTCCCGGGCCAGGTGGCAGACCTGAGATCCCCAGGCCACAGGACAGGAGGGGTGGCTACCTGGAAGGACTTGATGAAGGTCCACAGCAGCGTCCGGATGCCCTCCCCGCGGCTCAGCAGCTTCACCAGGCGCATGACCCGGAACAGGCGGAAGAAGGTGATGGAGATGCGAGAGTTCTCCTCTGCGTTCTGGAACCCGTCGGCAACAGGAGGTGCAGTTAGCACAGCAAGAGAGGGTAAGAAGAGGAGGGCCCCTCCAAGAAATACAGCCCTCAGCGGCAGTGGCGGAAGGCAGGCCAGGGTTCGCTGCACTAGACTTCCCCCTCGGATGGGAGGGCAGCCGTCCACCTGTAATGGGTGGACAGCCCAGCCCCATGGTCTCTGCAGAGAGACTGTGCCCAGGCCCCTGGGCTGTGGTCCTGTTTTTTTTTTTTTTTTATTCTCCCTACTTCCCCTTCATTCCTAGTTCTTAATGCCCTGGATGGAGGAACAGACGACTCCATCAGGAACTAACATATGCTTTGGAATCTTCTAGGCCCAGAGCCAGCTGCCCTGGGAGCCCCTGCTCCTGCACTGCTGAGGAAGCAGCCTCTGTTTGTCTGGGCGGAGAGTCCTGTGTCCTGAGTGGGGCCCAGTGCTCTGCGAGGAGGCGGGTTGGTGGACAGCCTCTTTCCTGGCTGTAGGTATGTGTGCATTTGGGGGTCCTGTGGGCTGCCCCCTGAGGAGACCTCACATCCCGGCTGCCTGGGACTCCAGCACTTCCCTTGTATCACCTCCTTCTACTTTCACAGCCCCTGTCCCGAAGGGAGGGACTAGGGGTGCTATTCTGTGCTGGGAGAGGGGCTGGTTTGCAGCCCTTGCTCTGAAGCTGTTGTTCCTACTCCCCTCTGCCCTGGGGCCTCTAGGAGGCTCCAGCCTTCCAGGCTGTACAAGACCTTGGAAGGGAGAGGGTCATGGGTCAGGGTAAGGGAGGGGAGGCCTCCCCTGCAACTGATGCTCCTGCAAATGGTCTCCCTCAAGGGCCCTGGGGAAGGGGAGAGGGAAGGTGAAGGGGAGGGAGGGTGGAATGCAGGCCAAGGTGAGTGGAGGTGCTTGGGCAGCTGCTATTTGACCTTGGCAAGCCTGAGGGTCGGGCACATGCCTGGCCTTGGCTCAGGGGGCAGGACGGGCTGTGCTGTCATCCTCTGTCTCCAAACCTGAGAATGGAGCTGACTCCCTACTTGGCCCTCCTTCTTCCCACACCAGCCTGGTGAGCAGGAACCCAGGAGGGAGCCACTGCCGCATCTGGAACTAGTGCAGCTCACCCAGCCCTGCGGGCACCTGGAGAGAACGGACCCTCGGGGCTTCCTGTTACTGTTCCCATCCATACCGCCCTCGAGGTGGGAGGTCTCAGGTTGTTACTGGGGCCACCTGGATCCTCTCCACTCCTTGCTTTACCTTGCCACTTGTTTATTTTTAATTATTTCTAGGTCAGACTTTCCCTGGCAATATCCAGCGTGAAAGCCCTTCTAACTGCACTGCCTGCCCTGGCTGAACCTAATGTGGCATCAGAGGCCGCTCCCCTCACTACGCAGGGCAGGAGATTATAAGGGAGGCAGGGAGATCTGGAGGCAGCCACCACCCTGCACAGAAGTAAGCCAGAGACCTCTCCTGCTTTCCAGACCTTCCAGACAGAATAGCAAAAATATTTCTTATGTTTCAGAATCAGAGATGCCTCAGTTCCTCCTAAGGCTCCTGTTCCCCTCAAGGCAGGGAGCAGACTGATGGGTCTCGAGACCTGATGCACGGGTGCCTGAGGGGCTGGGTGGACAGCTGCAGGCAGCAGTCCTGTCCTGCCCTGGGCGCTGCCCTGCCTGTGTGTTCTGAAGCCTTTGATGCCCTTAATCTCTGTATTTCTATCACCTGTGTATCTATTTGAAATTCTATTTTCACTCCATAAAAGGAGGTTGTGTTCCCCCAGAGGAGTATGCAGAGGAGTATGCAGCTGTCAGTTCCACTGAGTTCAGACAAAAAGAAAGAACAAGCTTCAGTGGAGAACTTCAGCTGCAAGTGTGAAGAGTCTGAGAAGCTGGTGCCACAAGGGCATCTGGGTCTGCTGAGTTAAAAAAACAAAACAAAAAAACAAACAAAAACCCAAGAAACACCCAACACCCAGCTTGCAGTGTGAATTCCATTCCACTGTTCAGACCCCTGCCCGGTGGCTGCTGTTTCCCAATGCTGCTCTCGACAAGGGGAAAATCCACACGGCCATTTGGACGCACCTAGTTCCCGTAATAAACCAAATGACAGTGCAAAGAAGAGGCAGATCCAGACGGCTGATCCAGGAAGCAGGGTCGCCAGGAAGTGGGGTAGAGCACCCCGGGTGCAGCCTTTGTTGTGACGGCCTTGTGACCAGGCGGGGCCAGGCTGCACCAGGCTCAACCCACTCAAGCTTGCCTCGACTTGTGGACTTTGCGGCTCAGCCAGTTAACCCACTGGTCCTTCTAAAAACTCATACTTGGCCCAGTTTGAAACACGTAACTGCAGCCTTTTGGAGAAGGCTGGGCCAAGGAGCCTTTAAGGTCACATTGAATGGCATCTCTTTTATCACTTTAGCCAAAGCAAATCATTGACTCCTACACCAGGAGTCGTCCAATCAACAGAGCTCGTTCTTCCGCTTCTAGCCTGCTGCAGAATAGTGGCTGTAGCCTAATTTTAACGGACTTCTGGAATTTAGAAAAATGCAAGGGGTGGCAAGGTTGGAGTGGCTGGAAATTCAACCACACTCTCAGTAACAAATATCTCCACTTAAACCTCTTACTGTGGCCTTTCACTTGAAGCACAGGGAGGCTAGAAGCCACAGACACTGATGAATAGGAATCATCGTTCGCCCTTCCATCTCTTGGCTTTTTTCCCTCCTTACCCTGAAGCCCCTACCATGGCTCTCATAGGTACCCTCTGCAAATTTCTCACATCAGATTAAGGTCAGAGGCTTTGGCCAGTGGAGTCCTCAGGGTGTTGTTTAACAGGAAATGGCCCTCGGGTTCCATTCTCTCCCAGTGGCTTGTTAGATAGTCAAGATCGCAGTGAATTACCACCCCAAGGAAAGCTCAGGGGTAACACAACAACACTGCACAAATGGCACCTTCACAGCTCACACGAGAAGGGAACAGGCAGGCAAGGCACACAGCAGACACGGTGGTCACATGCAGTGAGAGCCAGGCAGGGCTCCCAGGGACTCTGGAGGTCGGGGTGGGGAGAGTGGGGATGTTAGAGGGGAACACAGAAGCCGGGAGCGTGGTCAGGAGGGTTGGTCTTACCATAGAGGGAGAGCATTGGGTATGTTCAGCTGGCTTTAAAGAAAGGCAGATAGAGATAAGCTGTAATGAGTCTCCCATGAAGATGCCCGGTATTCTAGGTCTTGGCTAACACAGGAGCAACACAGTGGCAGAAGAGGGCAAAAGGAAACAAGTGAAAGAAACATGAAAGTGTAGGCCTGGCAGGTCTTGGGCATCCCCGTGAGTGTGGGGTCTGTGTTGCTGGGTCTCATATCAAACCAGGACCCACAGGCATTCTCCTACCTATGACCTTTAAATAACTCACATCCGTAGTATTATTAGATAATCAGATGAGGTCTTTGGGACTTTGTGGATGGAGGTTTATAATGTTTTGTTTTGTTTTGTTTCAGAGACGGGGTCTCGGCTCTGTTGCCCAGGCTGGAATGCCATGGCATAATCACAGCTCACTGCAGCCTGAAACTCCTGGGCTCAAATGATCCTCCCACATCAGCCTCCCTAGTAGTTGGGACTACAGGCACATGCCACCATGCCCAGCTAATTAAAAACATTTTTTTTTGGTAGAGATAAGGTCTCACTATACTGCCCAGGCTGGTCTCAAACTTCTGGCCTGCTCCAAGCAAACCTCCTGCCTTGGCTTCCCAAAGTGCTGAGATTACTGGTGTAAGCCACCGTGCCAAGCCTGTTTTCATTTTTTTATTAGCCGTTGTTAACCCTCGAGGACTTGGGCTTTATGCACTTTAGCTTACCCCAGGCAGGGCCAGCTGAAGGACAGAGGCCTTGCCTACCCCAGGGCCTATCCTTGCCCATATATATTTAAGCATTTAAGCAAAGCAGCCCAAGGGCAGTGACCTCTCAGGGTCTGGGGAGACTGACTTCAAACTAACACGGAGGAGGGCCTCCAGAGGTGGCCTCCACCGGCTCCGTAGTGGGGCTTATTCCCAAAGCTGAGGCTCAGGCAGGAGATGGCTTTGCTTAGCTGTTGGTCTATAGATGTGGTGAGCCTGGCCATTGGCATGAAATAATGAGTATTTAATTGTTTTCTAAACTTGAAAGCCCTGTACACAATTTAAGATACTGACACCCCAAGAAGCTGTTCTCACGAGTGTGACTGCTGCACTCATTTAGGGGTAGAAGCTGAGGGGACTGGCCTCTGGTGAGGATTCCAGGGCTAGCCCTCTGCTCCAGTTCCTGGAGCATGGATCTGGCAAGGTCCCCTTACTCTTTGGCTCCAGCACAGAGGGCTCAAGCCCCGACTGATCTTGACCGTCTGAGCTGCTAACTCTTTCTAGAAAGTCAGGACTTGGCTTTTACCCTCCGCTTTCAGATAATTGCTCTTGTATTTCTGTTTTTAAGGTACAAACAAGGAAAATGTGTAACGGGATTTTGAAGGATGGAAATGTGCACAACTAGACATTTGCTTGCAGTCTGAAAATATTTCTTTGGTAACAGATTTCTCAGCAAATTCTTTCTTTTTTCATAGCTACTTGGTAGGATGTCCTTTTGGGGGATGGTGGAGATACAGGGTGAGGTGAGGGAAGAGAAAGAAAGGGACGCTTCTCTAGGCATTTACAGAACACTCTAGGTCTGGATCTCTAGGTCTCAGCTTCTGCTTTATGAAGATTCCACCTGCCAGGGTGCCTGCAGGGTGTGAGTCCCTAGAATTTGGCTAGCAGGCTGAGACCGAACACAGAGACAAACATAGACAGACACACACACACACACACACACATACACACACATGCACACTCACAATGACACACACATACACACGTGCATACACTCTCAAATACAGTCACACACACACACACATGCACACACTCACACACACTCATACACACTCACACACACACACACACAGAGGCATGTACAGAAGAAATTTCTTGGCAAAGCGCCTAAACTCCTTTTCCTCTGGTGTGTGATAGTTGCCCAGGATGGTCAGGTCTAGCTATCCACTGGCATCTTGGCCCAGTGCTTGAGCTCCCTTGCTCATGGACTAGGAGTTCTCTGTTTCTCAGGCTTCAGTGGGGCAGGGAGGGAGGCCCAGAGGGAGATAACCGACACCATGTTAACTCCAGAGTGTTGAGCAGAGTTCGCAGGAGGCTTGAGCCATTGCTGCCCTCTTGGATCCACCCTGCAAACCATCACAGCTGCCCATCACTTCTCAGAACTCTGGACAAATGTTCGAAAGTCTTCTGGGTCAGTCCCCGTCTGAAGAGGACCAAAATGGAGACAATTCTGACAATACACCTGAGTACTTGGCTTACCTGGCCTAACTAAACCAACCTTTAGGCATCAAAAAACAAACAAACAAAAAACCTTGTTTTATTTTACTTCTTAAACATTCAGAGCCAGGCAAGGTGGCTCATGCCTGTAATCCCAGCACTTTGGGAGGCTGAGGCGGGCGGATCACGAAGTCAGGGGTTTGAGACCAGCCTGACCATCATGGAGAAACCCCGTCTCTACTTAAAAATACAAAAATTATCCGGGCGTGGTGATGCGCACCTGAAATCCCAGCTACTTGGGAGGCTGAGGCCGGAGAATTGCTTGCACCCTGGAAGGGAAGGTTGCGGTGAGCCGAGAGCTTGCCATTGCACTCCAGTCCGTGAGACAGAGCAAGACTCCGTCTCAAATATATATACATATGTATGAATAAAAAAACATTGAGAATCCTTCATTCGGGACTTTTACACACTTAACTGTCTTTTTTCTTGTTGCATTTTATAGCTCCCATTTAAGACCTTGTCTATTTAAGTCAAGTTTCACTTTAAGACCTGACTTTAGGTCTGTTCTAATAATCTTGAGAGTATTTCGTATTTTAATAACATGTGTTGATGTAACAATTCCTATGGCATGTCTCTGTAATAGCAGACATGAAAAGTCAGGAGCAGCTATGAGGACAGTAGAAAGAGGAAGAATGAGGACTCTCTGGGATCTCTATGTGGCATTCTCCTGCCCACGTAATGAGAACTCTCCAAAGAGACCAACTTTGGAAGAAGCTAGAGACTCAAAGATTAACTTTTTATTGAGCCTTAAGCCTTACTGTTCACAGGGCATCTCTGACTAGCTAGGCAGTGTTACCTCTACCACCACACAAACCTGTTTTCACATGAGGAGCTATGTTTACAAGGTCCATGGTTTCAAAAATGAAGAACCATTGACGATGAAATCAGAGAGCAATCTCTGAGTGATTTCTACATGGTAACAACAGGAAGCAGCCTGAGACACAGCCCCTGCCCTCAAGGCACCCATGGTCTACTAATGCCCTGGATGTTTCCTACATGATCCCACGTAATTGTTGGAGTCTTTGGTGCCCTTTCCCCTTGGCAAGTGAATCCCCTGCTGGGATGTGAGGAGAGACTGGATTTGCTGGAGTTGGACATCCGTGGTATCACAGGATCAGCACTTTTAGCTCAGAGACACGTTTCTGCCTTTAAATACCTAGTATGGCAACTTGAGAAAGTCCAAAGCATCAGCTCTACCTTTGGATGTAAATTCAGAATTTGTTGGTAGCCATGAATACTTGGGCATTAATCTCTGACCACTTCCCGTATTTGCTCCCGGTGCCCTTGAGTTATTTTATAGTTTCTCCATCTGTGGTCATTCCAGGAGAAGAAAGAGGCCGTAGGATTCCCTGAAGACACGCCCTCACCCCACCAAGCCTGGAGATGGCATTCCCCTTTTACCGGAGCCAACAGAGCTGCTTACATAACCTGAACATTCTGGCTGATTTCTAATATGGCACTGTCTCCACTAATGGTAGATGTGGAGAAATTTCTGAGCAGCCAATTCTTTCATCCTTGTTTTCTAATGATCTGGTAATTTTCAATGATTTCATGATATTGAGGCAATTAACTTAATTTGTTGATGTAATGATATAAATGAAATGAAGTTATTATTCCATATCTGAGGCAGAGGTCAGGCATTTTCAGAGAGAGTTCTGGTTAGTGGTTCCAGATAACAGGCTCAGGGCAAATAGAAAGGAAAGCCCATTTCCTTCCTTCAATATGCTTATACAGATTGCCTTGGTTTGGCAGAACTGGCGGTGAGGAGAGGAGTGGTGCAGGGCAGCTAATGAGAGGTCTCTGGAAAGCTGTCCTTTGAATTAAGTTCAGGGTCAAATGAGAAGTAACACCTCAGTGGATGAAGTCCTTATTTCTGGAAGGTACTTACTATGCACTTCTTTTCATCAGAGTGCCAGCTCTAGGCCACATTTAGGATGCTGAGGGGTGAGACTCAGGGAATGCCAGAGGCCAGCAGAGACAGTATCCTCCCAGGTAGAGGATTTTCCCACCAGGATGGTGTGAGAGGCCATGGGGTGTGTTTCCTGCTTGCTACATCACATGGTCTCTCTGGAGACTTAAAAGGTAGTTGAAAAATAGCTCTTCAACATACGAAAAAACGTTTTTAAAAATTACTTTTTTAAAAAGCACAGCCAAGGGTAAGGATTATAGAAATTCAGGGGCTGAGCAGTAGATCTCTGGCTGGAATACCCAATCAAGTTGTCTTCCACAATACTCTCTTGCAGTCAGGGGGCCAGAGAGCATTGTGAAGGGGCACAAGCCATGGCTGCGTTCTCCTTGGCAGGCTGAGTTGGAGAGGTGCAGATTACCCTCTGATCTCCTCCAGGGAAGGCTGGCTCTTGGCCCTATGGAAAAGGACTGCCCAATTCCAATGGCTGCCACTGAGACAATGCTGTGACCTCAGCATCACCGAGATTCTATGCACCTCTGAAATAGACATCAAAAGTAATGTCATGGGAGTGTGTGAGTCTCTAAATCGTGGCCCTGTTACAGAACTCTTGATGTATTTTTTTAAATGTCTTGTCCAGAACTTAGGGAGGCAGATCTGATATAAATTTCATTCCAAGCCACCTGAAGTTCTCGATCCAGATGGTACCCCTCCCTATGCTCTGCTTCTCTGCTTTTACTACCTCCAATCTCAAGTTGATCTGCAAGACACAACAGCTGGTTCTGTGGGGGGTGTCACCGTGTGGAGGAGGACCAAGGGGTGGGGCTTTGAGAGAGACACCTTGGAGTAATCTAGGTCGGGACGATGGTGGTCAGGCTAGTGAACAGAGAGAGCTGGGAATGGCAGGGGTCAGGGACTGCTAGAGACATCTGACACCAACTTCATGGCCAGGAGCCAGCAGATGTAGGTTAAGGGTATGTTTGTGTGCGTGGATCCTCATGATCCTTTTATCTTCCCTTCCCACCAGGAGAAACACACATCTCAAGAGGAGTCGGGAGGTGCTGAATCTTGGAGCCACTGGGGATGGGAGCAGGGCAGGGCATTTTAAGGAGGCCAAAGTAAAGCATGTTTTAAACTGCAAGCCTCCTAAAATTGAAGGAACAGGCTACTTGCTAAGAGAGGCAAAGGTTAAACACATGTTAGCTGGGATAGACAGGAGTTGAGGGAAGAGGCCAGTGGCTTTCAGACAAAAGAGCAAATGAATGAGGTATGCATAGTTGGAAGCAATTTTAAGCAGAATTCCCATTTTGGCTTGGTGTGAATGGAGAGACCAAAGTGATGGAGGAGGAGCGCTGAGCAGAGGAAGACAAAGGACAGGGACCTCACGAGGATAAAGCTAAAGATGGATGGGGAGCGTGGAAATAACTCTGCCCCAGCCCACATCCCCCAGGTTGGAAACCCACTGGCTTTCGTGTTTCTCCAAAGTGGAATTCCAGCTAGAAGGAGAGGGCCTGTCTTGTGTGTTTGGAGTTACAGACACTGAGTTGAAATGCCCCTTCAGGACTCCCCTCAAGGGGTCTTTGAACCCAAGGGGACTGGCAGCTGAGCTGCCAGCACGGGGCTGTGGTTCCTGGCCCTCTTTTGCTCTTCCTGCTTTGTGTGTGAAGGTGTAGATGGCTGAGAGCTATGCCCTGTGCTACTGGCTGCAGTGACCAGTTTGCTGGCTGGGAGTGGCTGAAGCCTCAGGGTCTCACCGTTACCATCTGCAATTTGATGGCTCCCAAGGTGCTATTACCTGCCAGAAACACACTAAACAAGACTGACTACAGAATTGC
Organism: Cacajao melanocephalus; assembly: GCA_963573385.1. NCBI lineage: Eukaryota > Metazoa > Chordata > Mammalia > Primates > Pitheciidae > Cacajao > Cacajao melanocephalus. Next base: position 42,303 of record CAUYLG010038913.1, read on the forward strand.
CTGGGAGTTTCATCTTCCCCTGGGAAGGACAGCCCAGTATCTAGTCATTCAAACAAACAAACAGACCTCCACCAACCAAAAAGCCCGGAAGAATGAAATCAGCTTGCCAGTAGTGCTAACTACATCAAAGAATTCCTTATGCCAGAGGGAGAGGTCACAGAATAGAGAAGAAAGGCAGAGAAACAGAGTAGGTGAGGCAGGGAGGGCCAGAGACTCAAAAAGGAAACAAACAGATGATTCCTAGGGTGAGAGCACCAAATCTGAGAGTAAATGGGCATCAACAGAAATGGCCGTGCTTCTCAAGGCACCCTGGGCATCTTTAAGCCTGCTGTGTCTCCTCACTACCAGCTCATGGCATCTTCTAGGTGCCTTTGCTTTACAAGCTTTCTGGCAAAAACCCTAACAGCAGCTTGCTGAGCCTGTAGGAACTAAAGTTTCAGACACTAGCCAGGTACCATCAGCTGTCTGGCCACAGCAAGGGGTGTGCCAGGCAACTTCCTCCCACCCTTACATGGAGGAGAGTAGAGGGCTGTATGTGGGTTGATGAGAATAGGAAAGGAAAGAGCATTTGAGGAAAACAAAAAGTCATACGGTTTGGGGCAGAAGGCAGAGGGCAAGGGGAGCCTGGAGGGGTCAGAGCCAGGTCGGGACCTCAGCAATCTCACACAGCTGAATTAAGAACCCAAATTGGATGCCTATAGAAAAACAGGTTCCCATGGACCTTTTGAGTCAAACCTACAGAGTACTTCTCAAGGCAAAAGCTTTTAAGAAGACTCGCTGCAGCAGGCCACTGCTCAGTCTGGTCTCTCTGTCCCCACCCCTTCAACCCCACATCACGCTAGTGACACAGCAAGCCTGGCCTTCTCCCTTGAGATCCGGGGCCTTTGACCTTCTCTCAGGGGACTGCTGACGGTCCGATGCCACGTGCCACTTCTAGAAACGAAGGTGGCTCTGCTAACTCTTTCAAGGGCCAGCTGTATTCTTAAGCAGAGTAGAAAACAGCCTTTGTAGAACAACTAGAAAAGGAGAAGATGGGGGAGAGACCTAACAAAAGTATCTTCCCCACTCAGGGGTCACGTTGCTACAGGCTCACCTGAGATACAGGAGACATTCCGCCTGCAGGTTGAGCATGGCCTTCTCTTCAAGGTACAATCATGTACTAGAAGGGCAGCTCGCTGAGTCCCTATCGCCCCAGTATGAATTACTGTGCTGGAATTGCTTCATTTGGAAACAAAGCACACTGGTAGCATTGGGTTTGTTGAAGGTCAGGGGTTGTTGCTGGAAGTGGGAAGAAGTTGGAGGGACTCTGAGCCAACAGGAGGCTCCAGCAATGAGAAGTGGGGCTGGAGGGAGATGGCAAGGACAAGCTCTGCCCCACCCAGCTGTCCTGAGACCACCGAACCTGATTTAATCTATCTGTCCCAGAGCCAGCTCAGGCCACACCCACCAATGCCATCTAGACAATGCCGGCAGCAGCACCCACTTGAGCCCCCTACTGATTGGGAGTTCTGGTCAGCTTGCTGTGAAAACCCTGTTTCCTCCCTCTGGCCTTTTGTGTCCTGGTGTCCTAGAGAATTTGTATATCCCCAGGCAATATCACACAGCAGGTGCTCAAGGTACATTTGAGGGATAAACAAACAAGGGTTTGGCTTAGGTGGTCTCCAAGCTGTGCCCACCCTAATGTCCTTGGAAGAATCTACTTTCTGACCCTGTCTCTCTATTCTCCTCCATCACAACTCTGGAGGGGCCCACTCAGCCTGGCATTTCTTGTGCCCATTCTGGCCCCTTCTCTGCCATGGCAGGAGGCAGAAGGAGTGGTTTCAGCCACAAAGGCAGACAGAGGGAACCAGGCCTGCTGCCCCACGCAAGCACTGTGGGTTGCAGGCTGAGAGAGAGGGCTGGAGTCGTGCAGGCTTAGCTGACTCACCCCTGAGGGGGTGGACATGCAGCAAGCAGCTCTCTCTATGACTCAGGACTGACTGCCTTTCCTCCATCCCTCCAGGACCCAGAGCCGAGATAGAGGAGCTTGGCTTGCTTATGATGTTTATGGGGCGTAGTGAGGGACAATTACTGGAAGTTGTGCCTGTTGGCCTATGGCGGGAAGATGCTAAGGTAGAATGGCTTTCAGGGCCTGGATGCGGAAGACTTGGGGCCAGTACCTGACAGGCTGATCCCTGGACACTCCCTGCCCTGCCTTGTCACTGCTTGCTTCCTCTGGCCCCCAGTCTCTTTCTCCAGCAGCAGACGCAGATGCCACTGGGCAAAGGGAATGGTGCTGCTCTATGCCTCCTGGCCCTTGCCTTCTGGGCCCTGTAACCAGGGACACGGATCCTGGCGTGTAGCCTGCATTCTGTCTGAGCATCCCAGCAGGATCCCAAGCTCTGTGGATTCAGCATCCGCAGCATCAACTGACACAGAGAAGTCAAGTCAAGCAGCTCCGCCACAAGTCCTGTTGCCAGGAGGCACTGCATGAGGAGTGCAGGAGCCACGGGGCCCTGCCTTTCAGCGATGCCATGCCCAGGCCAGCCTGGCCCAGGGATTTAGCCAGCAGGCACTGTGGAAACGCAAGGGCCAATTCTTAGACAGAAATGGGTTTGAATCCAAGATTTGCCTCCCATTCACTGTGGGGCCTCGGGCAGAGATTCTTCCTGCCTGAGCCTTGATTTCCTCGTGTGGAGAGTAAGCACTCGGGTTTCATCTGATCATGTGTATGATGTCCTCAGCCTGATGCCTGATCCATGCTTATTATTAGGTCGCCCTCAAGTCGGTCTTCTTCTCATTTTCACAGCCAGTGCCACCTTCACTTAGCTTTATTTCCCTGCTCTGGACACTTCCGTGCGTCGTGCAAAGCCTTCAGCAATTCCTCCTGTGAGCTGTGCCCAGAAGTTCCAGGGCCAGGTTCTTTCCCCTCACAGGATCCCTGTGCCTGCTCTGCTCCCTGAAGGTCTTTCTCCTGCTCCTTTTCTCTGGAAAATCTGCACATGAGTCCCACCAAAGCCAAGGGAGCCTCTCCTGCCTTGCTCTCCTTCAGCACTGTGGCTCCGGGGATTATCTCCATGCAGACGACTCCATCCCTGGAGGAGTCATCCCCATGAAGCCATGTACGCCTGAGACGGGAAACACCACTTCAGAACCCAGCAAGGCAATGGGGACAATGAAGCATCCACCTCGAGTTGTCAGAAAATGCCCAAGTCAGAATCACTGTGTGCTAGAGTCACAAGAGACCATCCCAAACCTCTCACTCCTCACTTTTGCATTCAAGGAAATTGAGGCCCAGAGAATGGAGTTCCCTGCTGTAAGTCACCAGAACTGGGAGCATAACCAAGGCGTCTTCATTCACACTTGCAAATGTTTCTCTATGTTCATGATGCAGGAATCCAGGCTGCCCAGCACTTTCTATTGTTCAGTATATTTTAAAATACAGAATGAAAAAGAAGGGTGTTGGGAAAGGCTGTTGGCCCAAGCAGTCAAACTGATTCCAATATGGGATGTTTAGGGAGCAGTTTTTGATGCTACAGTAACTTCCGTGAACAACCTCAGGAAAAGATGACTTCAGACCCAAGCACTGAGGAAGACCAAGAGGCTTCCTTAGAGCAGCAGGATGTTGCACTCTCACCTCTCTGGCTCACAGAGGAAGAGAAGCTTGGATGTAGACCCAGGCGACGCATCAGGAGGAGAAGGGCAGGGGCCCATGATGCAGAATTCAGCATGACCGCACAAGGGGGCCCGAAGACAGTCCTCTCGTGACACCTGGCAGCTGTTCAGAGGCATCTCCCAGATGAACAGAAGTTTGTGGGTCCTGATCTCCTTACGCAGGGGCCCTGGCCCAGGCCTCTCCACGACTCTGCCTCATTGTTGGGGCTTCCTCTCCTCTAGCGTTGGGGCTTTGGCTACCATCTTGCTGTGAATAACTCCATCCCCAGGCCGCTGACCGGTGTGTCCACCTGTCCACCTGACACGTCCCTTCCAAGGGCTAACAGATAAGTCAAAACTATGCTCCGAGTTTCCTCACTCACACCGGCCCCACCTCCAACCCGCCTCCTTGCCTATCTGCTCCATCCTTCTCTGACTTAGGCCAAACCTCCCAGTCCTCCTGGGCAATTCTCCTCCTGCCCCCGGGCAGTCTGTCAGGAAAGACTGTTAATTTTGCTTACAAAACAGAGTGATGGGCTGACCATTTTCCACCACTTCTAGCCACAACTTTGCTCCATGCTATCAGCAACTTCCACCTGGATGACTGCATTTGCCTTCTAAATGATCTTCCAGATTCCACCCTTGACTCCTTCAGCCAGAGCGGTCTCTTTAAAAAAAAAAAAACCAGAGTCAGGTCACGTGACACCTCTCATCAAAGCCACAGGTATGTCCCCTTCTTGCTCAGAGTAAAAGCCCAAATGTGGACCCTGCTGGTTACCCCTCTGCTATTCGTCTCTCCCTTCCCAGCTCAGTGTGCAGCAGCCACACTGGCTCCTCCTGCCCTGCTACCTCTTCTCCCAGATCTCCGTATGGAGAATGCGTCAATTCCTTCACGTTGCTCTTTGTTCAACTGTCACCTCCTCAAGGAAGCCCACCTTATTTAAAGCAACGCCTGCCATCACTGCTCCCCAGCACCTTGGAGCCCCCTTATCAGGCACTACTTTTTTTTCCTAAAGCACCTATCATCTTCTAACATACCGTACGGGTTCCTTATTTTCTGTCCTTTCTGCATTGTGAATTGTCTGACTATTCCTGTCTACAGTGCAAACCCGTGAAGGCAGGGGCTTTTGGTTTGCCAACTGATGGATCCCAGGTTCCTCAAGCCATGTCTGACGCGTAGGCAATGAGACTCTAAATGCTGCAGAATGAATGAATGAATGATGGTTCCTGAGAGGGAGGGGCCCCATAGGCTGGGAAAGACAAGGAGAAAAGGTGAGACGGCTTTAGATGTGGGGAATATTCGGAGGAAAGTTAGGGTGGGTAAGGTATCTGGGGAGGGCTTTAGGAGTTAAAGATGGCAGGTTACAGGTGAAACGTCCTCATGCATTACACTGAGCCCTCATGCATAACAATGTAGACTCTTTCTAAATAGATCATATCCCTGGGAATATATGTCTTGTGATGACAGTATGACCAAGAATATCTGGGAAGGCCCCGAACAGGATCCAGAGATGCAGGATTTTCTGAAGGATCCCATGGGATTGGGAAGAAAATGCTGGGGCTGCCCATAAGCTGCTAATGACCTACAGGCAGAATCATCTAGTGGGAGGGAGCTACCTCTGAGGACAGGCAGTGCTGCTCAATTAATCCGCCATCCCTCACACTGGCTGCGACATGAGTGCAGGGTCAAGCCGGACTGTGTGTTTAGAGCAAGCCTCTCGAGGCCTTAGAGTTATGGGCTGTGGCCAGTGTGTGTGTGCTGGCTTTGATCTGGCTGTACCTGTTGGCCATCTCATGGGTCTAAGCATATCTGGGAGACAGGGCTCTCGCCTGTGGTTTGTAAGTTATAATTAGACTAACAAAAAGGTCTTGGTTGGAGACTAGGCCCTCCCAGTGACACCAGCAGTAATTTTGGAAAGAATGTCATTTGCTTGGGTGCCACGGTTTCTCCATTCCACAGTGCTTTACCAGTTTATATAGAGTTTTTAAATAGATGCTCTTATTTGAGCTTCAAAACACACGGCTGTAAATACCACATTCCTCTGACAGATGAAAAAACAGAGTCTTTGGGCATTTTGGTAACACTTTGACAGGAAGCAGCAGCAAGACTCAACAAGCTGCCAGTTTTCTGACTCCAAGTCCAGCTTTCTCCTCTCCCAAACCGCCTTCCTGCCTTGGGGGATGTAATGTTTGTTCTTTTTGTTCATAAGCCATCAGTTGTGTGGGAGAGGGGAGAAACTGGCTCCGAAAGAGGTGTCGGGTCTCAGGACACCTCCTCTTGCTCTCTCACATGCACGGTTGCCACCCTGTCCCCTGACAATCCTTCGGTAGGACTTCAAAGCCACAAATGCCTCAGCCTGGAGCTGTGAGGAGCATCTCAGTGTGGGAGGACACAGGGACAATGGAACTCTCAGGGTGGCTGATAATTGCTTATTTAGAAAGTGGAAAAAACCCTGTGGTCGTTTAAGATATCAATTACAGAAGGTAAGTTCTGAGTATGTCATGGCTGGTGGCAGTACACCAGGAAGGACAGGTAAGATTTCTATTTGCTGAAAGGCGTTGTGGAGTACAGAGACCAGGAATTCTGGCCTAGCAGGAAGTGAGCAGGCCCCAGGAGGGGCCTCTGAGGCACTGGAAAGGTACTTAATCTCTCCATTATCACCTTTAACATCAGCAAATTGGGGATGAGAATTCTCACCTGTCAAATTCAAAGGGTAGTTAAGAGTGAAGTCAGACAAATGCAAAGTGACTTGTAAATAGAAAACCACGATTCCAATGTCAGGAGCTGCTGCGTGGGTTCAGGCCACCTCCCTACCCCCAACAGAGCCTCCTTTTTTGTATAAATTTTATATCCTAGAAAATGCTTTTTTGTTTTTTTTCTTTTAAAGACACGGATAGTTTGGGAGAAAATGGCAGACTGAGTGATAGGGGCCTTGCCCACTGTGAGAAAAACCCGTAGGACCCCCGGAGCTGCAGGGGCCCCTGCACAGGCGGGCAGCTTGCCGTCACTTTCCTGCATTCCTGCTGTGGGGCTCTCTGCCCCTCTGCATAGGTTTTCATGTGGCTCTGCACTGCTGTCTGGAAAGGAAACCTCCTGAGGGCAGAGCCCACCGCTGCCCTGCCTTTCCCATTTCTGTCCCTGCAGTGTCCTCCAGGGTGGAGCACTGCCTAACACAAGCTCTGAGCACAGAAGCGCTGGTCTTTATGTGCATGAGCAGGAACAGCAACTTGGGACTCATCCAGCCGCAAACTGGGGTCCACTCAGAGAGGAGAGGGGAGACTCAGCATGAGTAGAAAGATTGATTTTAAAAAATGATCTGAGGAGTTACTGCAAGAAGTTAAAGGAGAGTACACACACACACATACACACACACGTGCACACACATGTGCACACACATTCACATGTACACACACATGCTCACACTCAGACATGTACACACATGCACACACACATACACTCAGATGTACACACATACACACATGCACACACACACATTCACACACATTCACACACACTCAGACGTACACATACACACATGCACACATACACACACATGCACACACACTCAGACATGTATACACATACACATGAACACATACACACACACATGGTCACACAGACATGTAGACACATACACATGCTCACACACAGGTACACACATACACACGTGCACACATACACACACGTACACATACACATGCACACACACATACACATGCTCACACACTCAGATGTACACACATCCACATATGCACACATATATGCACACATACACACAGGCACACACACGCAGACATGTACACACATACACACTCAGACATGTACACACACATATACACATGCACACACACTCAGACATACACACATACACACACATGCACACACGTGGGACAAAGATAGTTCTCCGAGACACAGGGAGACAGAGGGGCCATGGTCTCTGGAGCTATAGGGTGAGCAGGGTTGGGGCACCAGGCTACAGCGGGGGACATATGACAAGTGTAACAACCGATTTCCAAAGTCCATCTGCTGGAAGTGGAGCAGACAGGGGCTTCTAACCTGAAAGAATCTGGCAGGCAAGATAACATGGTAGTGTAACTGACTGGGGGCAAAAGATGGAGTGGAGAGAGGTGTAAGGGTGTATGGAGGAGCTGGGGGTGGTGGCTGGGTAGTTCCAAACATCTTAGATCAAAACTCTAAAGCATTTGTTCTGTGCTGTTATTCAATGGTTCAGTGCATCAAAGGTCTATGCCAACATTACCAAGTCTCTTACTTAAGGAAAAATAATGACAAAAAAATTAAACAACACATGTGAAAGACTGACCGCAAGAGGGCTTGCCTATATAGATAAAGAGAGATTTCAACATGCCAGGTAACAGAAAAGACATGTGCAGGAATTGGTAAGAACTGTATAGGAGGAGGCACCTCTTGGGAGGAGGAGGCGGCAGGAGGCCTTGCAGAGGCTGGGGTTGTGTCTGAGGCCAGGGAGCCAGAGGCAGGGGTGTGAGAGGTCAGGGGTTGGGGGCAGGGGCGGCGGGTGCCTGTGGGAGTGAGGCACTCACATGGGGGCTGCTTTCGCAGCAACTAGGAGGAAAGGTCCACCCAGAGGGGCTCTCAGTAGATCACCCACCACCTCTAGAGAAGAGTCCAAACATGACTGGTTGTCCTCTTCTCATTCCTCTTCCAAATGAGCCTCAGGGACCTGGATGCCTGCATGGACTGCTGGTGTTAAATGGAAACAGAGCCCATTCAACCCAAGATCATGGGTGGTCCTGGGGCGAGGGTGGGCTATGGCTGATGAAGTAGGCTAAGTCCCTAGCCTTAACTCAGGGTGTTCCACTTTGAGGGAGCTCCCCTCTAAAATGCTGTGGGGATGGAAAGGAGAGAGTAGGACAGGCAGTGGCTAGAGGAGAAGGTGGAGGCCAGAAGAGGTTTGGGTCCCTGCCTCAGCAGCTGCCCAGAGTGGTAAACATCCCCTCATGTTCTTACTCCGCGACTCCCAGAGCTGCTTCCTCCTATACAGTGTGAGTCATGCCAGGCTGATTGTACAGGAGAGAGAAAAGATGCAGCAATCAGAACTTAACAGAAAAGGGGAAGGCCTAATGCGTTCCAAACTAAAAAAATAAAAAAAGATTTCAAAATAAAGCAACAAGTAAAAAAAAAAGCCTTCAAACCAATTCAAACAAACACGTCAAATAAATAAATAAATAAATAAAGTTAAGAAGGTGGGGAGAGAAAATAAAATGAAGGAAAATAAAAAACCGGGGAAAGACAAATGAGTGTTAGAGCAGGCACGGACAGTTAGGTACAGACGCCATGTACTTACGTTTACCTCGGTGATTGCTATATCAACAATGCTACCCACAACAATCAAGGCGTCAAATGTATTCCATGCATCACAGAAATAGTGCTGCATGGGGCAGAGAAGCCGAGAAGAGAGAGAGAGAAGAAGGAAAAAAAAAAAACAACAACAACAAAGGAGAAAAACAAAACAAAAGGGAGGAGGAAAAATGAAAAAAAAAAAGGCATGGAAAAAGGGAGAGAAGAGAAAAAAAAATGAGAAAAGAAAGAGGTTACGTGGGCATATTAAACACTCTCTTACCACTCTACAGTTCTGGCGGCTCAAACCTGGATACCCTGGTTTTCGCAGGGTGCAGAGGCCTAACAAAAGCTGGGTTAGTTCAAAGGTGGCGTGGTGCTGTGGCCGCCCTGGGACCAGGCGGTGTGTCCCCTGCACCGCCACTCTCTGCTCAGCTCCACGCCCCAGCCCAGCACCGCTGGGCAGAGCTGAGGTAAATGGAAAAAAAGGAGGAGAAACTCCCACCTTTTTTCCCCACAGGACGACGGCAGGTTCAATAAAAGGCATGACTGGAGGCGGGCAAAAACAGGAAATTAAAAAATAAATAAAAGAAGGTAAACAGAGAGAGTGAGAGAGAGAGAAACAGAGGAGGCAGAGGAGGAGGGAGAAGGAGGTTTCCTGGGGAGGGCAGAGTAATACTCACATTAGTCTCACTGAGAATGACGTCAATTATGCTGCCAATTACGATGAGGAAGTCAAAAACATTCCAGGGATCACTAAAGTAACCCTACATAAGGGAGGGCAGGCAGGATGGGGATTAAAAAGGAATATTAGACAGACAAGCACAGAGCAACACCAGCATCAGAATCATCGTCCAGGCGCCTCCGTGTTGCCTCTGGAGTTCTGGACGCCCTCACTGTGGCCAGCAGCTCAGGAGCCCCGGAGCCCCAGCAGGGAGGGAGCGGCAGGGAGGCGACATTCTAACCCTACTGCCTGCGTTCCCTCGATCACATGGCCCACATCCTACAGATTCGCCCACCCCACCCCTCCTCCATAGAGGCCCTGGCCACTTTCCACCCGGGGCAGGAGGGGGTGTGGGGGCAGGGCGGTGCAAGTCACCAGGGGGCAGGCTGTGGCTACTACACTCTTTTTAGTCCACGCTCAGCACCTCCTGCATCCCCAGTCCTCTTCCAGCAGAAAGGCCTGTCTGGAGGGAGGGAACACAGGGCTGTCACCCCTCAGAGGATACTGGGCTCAGTCCTATGGGTGAAGCTGGTAATAAAAAAGGCTCTGAAAACCACAGCTATCAGTGTGGGCCTCAGGGTGGCAGGTTATTTAGTATATAAACTCATATAAAGCTCAGAAATAAAAGAAGGACCAAATTATTAAAACGGGATCCATATTAAGTGCAACTCTTGCAGATCAAATTAGGGTAACCCTAGTTCCTGTACTGGACACATCCCAGTGTTTCCAGGGGCAGTTCCAACTCTGGCAAAGACTTTCCTAAGGGAAAGGAGGCAGAGGCAAGGTTGGGCTCCTAGTCTGTGAGTGGGTTATGTGGCTCCAGACAGGGCTTTCTGAGGCTTCCTAAGCACCAGGTTCCTTCATGATTGTTTTAAGGTAGGGTCCTGCTGAATGCAAAAGGCACCCGGAGGGTGTGTAGTGATCAAAGCCTTTCCTGAGGACGGGTTTGCTAGGGATAGGCTGGTGGGCTGGGGGAGGCTGGCTGCCTAGAAGGAGATGAAGGCAGTAGTGCCCTGAAGGAGAGATTCTGGCACAGACAGGGAAGACCTGTGTCCTGACTTCATGATGAGGAAGTCAAAAACATTCCAGGGATCACTAAAGTAACCCTACATAAGGGAGGGCAGGTAGGATTTTATTTATTTTTTCACCATATTTGGAGAAGAGAAGAGATGAATGTTCTTAAAAGACTTTTTACATGTACTTGCACAACTGGTCAATCAAGAAATGGGCTGTTCCAGAGGCCCCGTGGGACCCCAGGTGTCCTGGATGGGTGGATTCTTTCTTTAGCAGATGGATTTCTTGGGTCTGGGAGGTATAGGAGCCTGCAGAGCAATGTTCTGTGACCGCATACACCCCCAGGTACAGGCGGTCATATTCCCACGGGCAGAGGGGGAAGAATCTACTACTACAGAGATTTGTCTTCTTTAAGAAGAAACATTTACGCCTTTAGTTTAGAAATTGGTCTGCAATGGGGAGAAGACAGGGCTGGCCACATTTGTTCAGTGGGACCAGCATCTTCCTGCCTTCTGGGCTTCCAGGAGGTGTAATTCTAGAGGTCAGAGTGGGGTAGGAAAGCATGAAGCGTCCTCTGAGAAGTTCCCAGATCTCTCCTGAGCTTACTTGAAGGCTGCCAACTTTGCCTTTTCACTTTTTACTCACAAAGCCAAGAATCTGCGTTCTTCCCTTTCCTCCTGGCTCTATCCAGCTCCCTCAACTTCCCACTTCCCAGCCATGCCCTCTTTTCAGAGGGACCGAAAGACATGCTGTCCTAGAGCTGTTATTCTTAGTGAGGGAGGTCAGGTCATGGGGAAAGGGGCCTTTCAGTTCCCAGGCATTTCTGCCAAAAGAAAACAGAAACGCCACTATGGAGACTCTGGACAGCCAGGACTGGGGAAGTAGAGATCAGTTGACCAGGGCGTGGGTGAGGTGAGGGTCAGCTTCAAATCAAAAATGTCTTGTTGGCTTCCCAGGGTATTTTTCTGAATATAGTGGAGCCTGTAAGGCAGAGAGACTTCTCTCTTCCATTTGAGTCACATATGATGAGCAGGAAATAACCAATTCCTCCCAGGTTCTCAGATATCATTCACAGGGCAAAAGGAGAATGGTGATTTTGGGGGAATGGAAGGAGTGAAGACCCCAAATGAACTATGGCTATGCATAAATCTTAAAATCAGATTTTGGAAAACACTGGGCCACCCTCTCGATAGGAATACCATCTTTGTGGGTAGAGCTATTTCAGAAGGGAAGGGCAGGGAAGTCAAGGAAGAGAAGGGAGAGAAACAAGAACAAGAACAGAGTCCAGGAATGGTCTGCATCAGCCTAGAAAATGGGCAAGAAAACGTTATTTGGGTGTGGGAGCAGGAGAGAGAGGAAGATGCGTCAGTGCTCAAGAAAGGCGGGTGAGTCGGAATCTTCACCAGAGAGACCTGAAACAAAATGGGTAAGTTGGCCTTGGTCTGCAACACCTCTGAGATGGAGAAAGGGAAAGGAAGAAATGGACAGAGCAGAGCAAAGGTTTGGTGTTGAAAACCAGAGAAACACACACAATTAATCAGCGGGCGCACCAGGGTGAAGGGCTGAGACCTTAAGGAACCCTGTCAACTGCCTGGCTGTGCACCCCCGGTCACCCTTTTCCCAGATTTCTTTGTATATATACGTGCATACAGAAGGAAAGCACAAGACAGTCAACTCTTTCTTGACCACAGCCCCCTCCGCCCAGGGCTGCACGCCAGCTCCCGCTGGATTGGCACGGGCTGGGCTCTGTTGGAGTTAAGGCCTCATGCCTCACACTTGCCCTCGGCAGGCTGTGCTACCGCGGGCTTTAGACTGACATCTCTCTTTGGTGGCACACTCCCTGGGGGGCTGCAGAAACCAACCAGGTCCCTTGTTGCCAAGAGCTCCTGTGCACACAGCCCGATTTACACAGAGCTGAATGCAGTGGGTGAGGGCCTATGTCTAGGGGGCAAACAGGGTCCCTTTAAGAAGACAGCTCTTCACCCTGACCCATCCTCCCACCCTCCTGCCCTTGGTGCCCAGAGCCCGTCAGTCCTCCAGCTGGACCGTGAAGACAATTTCAGGGCCAGCTTTCAGGCCTCCGTCCCCATTGTCCCTTTGTGCCCTCCTCCCACTATTCCAACAGCCCCTTCCTCCCACCTGGACCACGCCTTGCCCAGAAGCAAGGCCCAGGTCCTCCCTGCTGGTCCCCATGTCCCCAGGCGGTTGGGTCCCAGGAGGAATATTTTTCCCAACACTCTCTGGAGTGTAAGGGTTTGACACTCTGTCTCATCTCTCTTCTCTCTGTTTTTGCCCACCCCCTCAGTTGCTGGAAACCATTGGTAATAGGGGTTTTAAGGATGTCATGGAGAAGGGAAGTTGGGGAAAAATCATATACTTCTTACAAAATCAGTCTGACCTGGAGCCTGGTTATACCTGCTGCCCCTTATTTCTCTGATGACTGCGTCCCAAATGGTTGAGAAGTAAGGGGTTGGAGAAAGGGTTTTCCTGGCTCTCTTTGAAGTGGCAGACCAAACCTCTTACTGTCCAGCTCCTCAGAGCCACCCAGGGCAGGCTCCCTGGAAGGGAAAGTGTTTTTGCAGCTGGAAGCCTTGCCCTCGCCATCCCCCAATCCTACAGGTTGAGTGGATTCCCCACTTCCAACTCCCTACTCTGGGGATGTGTTCAGAAGATGGGCCTCTCCTCTGGCCATCCCAGGGAAGGTCCCGTGTGCACCCCAGGCTCCCAGTACTTAGGCCTGAGTGCCACAGCACCTCCACTCACTGACAGGCGTGGGCTGAGAAAATGGACGTCAAATTGATATTGGCATCAGAAAATCATTGCTGGGAAGAAACAAGTGCTGCAGAAGCATCACAGGATGCATTTCACATGGACAAGAATTTTGGATTTTCTTCCATTTTGGTTATCCAAGCCCTGATTTGGCTCCATCGTTGGAGATATACCACGTTGAAAGAGGCAGCATAGTGGTTAAAAGCATGATCTCTGGAGGCAGATCTGGGTTCAAACACTACCTCTGCCACTGACCAGCTGGATAGCCTTGAGCAAATAACTTCCCCATGCCTCTGTTTCCCCACCTAGAACACGAGATAAAGCACAGAGTTGAGGTGAGGATGAATGGAGACCATGCATCCAAAGCACTTAGAACCTGCCGTCTCTTCTGCTCCCACCCACAAAGCACATGTGTCCTGGCCTTCCATTGCTTTCTTTTGGTCCCAGATACTGTGTCTTAACTGAGGGGCCATGGTCCAGTGATACTTCCTGGACTATAAAATGCCTACTTCCCAGGTCCTCTCCTTTTTGGAGACAAGACAAGCTCATCTCCCAATGGAAAGATGGATGAGATGACTACCTATGTAGGAGACCGTGGGCCTCTTGCCAACTGGAGGTGCACTTCCCAAGCCCTCTGTTTGCAGTCCCTAAAACCCAAAAAGTAACCAGAGTCCAGTGTCCAGAGGCTTCCACCGTATTACAGCTTCAAATGCAATTTCAAGAATCTCATCATCACTGCTGTCATCTTTATTCTAGTCGGCTGGAGACTGAGCTTTCTGGAAGGGAGGTAATCGTAATCTGATTATAATCTAAACGAACACCAGCCCCATGTCCTCACATAGGGTTAATGTGAAGACAAATACTTAGAAAAGTGTGTTGAAAAAATCCAAAAGATGTCTATTCTTTATACTGATTCTATCTGGCCTCCTCAGAAATAGGTGTTCTGGATGTATGAATGTTCCAGATAGAGGATGCCTGACCCTCTGATGACCAAAATCCTTGAATGTTTACCTTTTTAAAAGGATCTTCACTTTAAAGATAGCTGTTGTCCCAGCTGGAGTGCAGTGGTGTGATCATGGCTCACTGTGGTCTCAAACTCCTCAGCCTCCCAAGTACTACGAGCCTCTAATTGTTTAATTTTTTGTAGAGATGGGGACTTGCTATGTTTCCCAGGCTGGCCTGGAACTTCTGGCCTCAAGTGATCCTCCTGTCTCCACCCTCCAGAGTGTTAGGATTACATTGTGAGCCACTGTGTGCGGCCGGCCACTATCATTATTTACCAGCCTTGTTCTGCGTCCCTCCTAGTGAAGTAGGAGTCACAGGTTCTATTTTGGGTGTGGGACTCAACGGCAGAGAGACAAAGCCTAGGTGTGTGAAAGGAGGAAAGAGGAAGCTGAAGGTTCTGGAATCTTGGATCTGTCTCTCAGGCCTTTTCTGCCCATCCTCCGGGTTGCTAGTATTCAAACTCTTCTGAATGAAATCTGGCTGATGCTATTTCAGATTGGTGACAGGGTGCAGGTTGTCACGGCTGCATTTTGTACGACTCAAGTTTATGTAGATGGTTAACTGCTAGGTTCTTAGGAACCACTCTTCCCACTGAAGAAGGCTCAGGTCACTCTTCTTTTATCAAGAGGGGCGGCGGCAAGGGGGCATGTTTTCTGTCTCTGTTATGGGAGAGCTGCAAGGGGACTGCTGTGGAAGGGGTGACGGGCGCACATCTTTGCCCTTGAATTCCGGGTCCTCAGCTCCTTCTCTGCCCAGAGCAGAGGCTTCCCTGCCATCTCTTCAGAGGCAGCACCAGCTTTCCATCAGGCTGGCTGCAAGAAAGCATCCACAAGGAAATCCGCACACCTTTTTCGCTCTTCGCCTGGGCTGGTGCTGTCAGTCTTAGGGATTTGGAGGGCAGAAGTGCTGTCACTACCATGGCTCATTTCTTTCTCTTCTCTGTTCCTTCCTGCCTCCCTTATCTGCCCAAAGAAACGTAGGGGAGGCAGCCAGCTCCTGAGTTCCCTGGCCCCATGGGGAAGCTGACTCTGAACACCTGGTATCCCCTCCGAGGACACATCGGATACAGAGGGGTGACAGGACTTCTGAGCTGGATTAGAAGTGGGGCTGCTGAGATTGAGAAGGAGAGTGGGAAAGGACAGAGGGTCTTCTGAAGGGCCCCTGCTGACAGGGTTAGGAACATCAGTTGGCAAGCAGCTGGAGGCTGCCAAGGTGGGGTGTGGCTGAGGGAAGGAGGGGCAACAGATGGCTTCACTGGACCTAGGGAAGGGGATCCCTGCAAGAGAGCAGAGGTTCTGCTTGAATGAACAAGCAATGGAGAGAAAGCAGGTGCGCCAGGCAGGGGGCTGGGCAGAGGTGGCTGGCTGTGGGGGAGGGGGCCATGCCTGGTTCCTGGAAACACTGATCTTTTCTGGGTCTCAGGCTGTGGAACTGAGAGATGGGGAGAGCCGAATGAACTGGGGAGAGGAGCTGGGTCCCACTGGCAGCTGGCAGTGGCAGTGGCGGTGGTGGCAGTGGCGAAGTCTCAGTGCCTATGTGTCTATGCAGAGTTGATCCCATCGAATATCACGAACGCAATGGTAACCGACACCAAGCAGAGATAATATAAATTGTATTACACCAGGATGCCATTTAGACATAACAGTAATCATGGAAATTAGCAGTGCCTAATGGAGAAGGCATAACTGGAGCACACAGCTGCTGGCAGCCTGGGAGGCGGTGGGGATTTCTGCCCTCCTCTGTCAGCTCCCATTCTGTGATGTGTTAATTCAGAAGAACCCCAAGGCACACACTGCACAGCGAGCTTGAGGACTGCTTGGACAAAGGGCAGGTGCTTGCCTCATGAGAGGACCCCAGGCGGGTGGAGGTGAGGGGGTTGCTATCCTAGTTGCAGAAGGAACACACACTCCTGAGAAGGCACACTTTTAACTGGACATTTTCTGCTCTCATTTTTCTTTGCAACTAAGGTTTTCCTCCCCAGGACATTTTTGAAGGCCTTCTTCCATTTATTTACTCATTCATTTATTTATCTCATCAACACAAAATAAGCACTGACTAGAGGCCTGGAACAATGCAAGACTTGGGCACACAAACATGAATCAGACCTCCTGAAGCCTGCCATCTGCCCTGCTGGGAGCAGATGAAAATTTGGGGTTATGGGTTAAGCTCCATTTGGGGGCCTCAGGAGGCTCTTTCTCTGCCTCAGTTTGCACCTGGGTAGATTGGGGGATCCCAGTAGCTGCTTCACACTACTCATGCTGGAACAAATGAGCTGTTTTCTGCAAAGGTGCCTGCAGGACTAGGGTGCTGAATCAATGCCTCCTTGGAGAGGCGCAAGGCCAGGCAGACTCATGTTCATGCACATAGGTGACTTTAAGCTCAAATGAACATCACCATGCACTGTGAAGACGGAAAGGCAGGAAACAAGCAGCAGCTGGTGTGGCCGGAACAAGGAGGAGCAGGCTCTCCTTTGCTACGGGACGGGTTTGGACCTGTGGCCGCCTTCAAAACCACCTGCCTGCCTCGAACCCCTCCCAGTGCAATCCAGAGGACCAAGGCCCTGGAGAGAACTTTCTAAACCCAAATCACAGAGGCCCCTTCCTTCTCAGCACTCTCGGACAGCTCCCATAGCCCATCCTATCCCCCCTGCCCTGTACCCTCTCTAACCTAGCGGGCGGGTGCTCCTCCGCCAGGACACCTGGCCAGCAACCTGCATCCACATTCTTGAACAAGATGTGAATAAAATGATAGACTGCCTTCACTTCCCAAAATGAGCCTTGGGTTGTGCAGGCAGGTTACCCAACCTCTCTGTGCCTCATCTTCCCTACCTGCAACATGGCAGTAACCAGAGTACCTGCCTCTGTAGGGTTTTTTAAATTTAATTTTATTTTTAGAGACAGGGTTTCACTCTGTCATCCACGCTGGAGTGCAGTGGTGCAATAATATTTCATTGGAGCCTCCATCTCCTGGGCACAAGAGATCCTCTCGTCTCAGCCTCCCAAGGAGCTGGGACTCCAGGTGTGTGCCACCACACCCGACTAATTAAAAATATATATTTTTTGTAGAGATGAGGTCTTGCTATGTTGCCCAGGGTGGTCTTGAACTCCTGGGTTCAAATGGCCCTCCAGCCTTGGCCTCCCCAAATGCTGGGATTACAGGTGTGAGCCACTGTGCCTGGCCCCTCGTGGGGCTTTGTGCGAATGATATGAGTTCATGCATGGCACAGAGGAAGGGCTCACTGGTTGCTGCAGTTGCTACTATTACTGTCGTTGTTGGGGTTCTTGCTGAGAGGCTACCTTCCTGCACTGCCCACAGCCTCTGCATCACAGAAGGTCCTTCCTGCTCCTAAGCCAGGCTGACCCAGCACAGGGCTGGAAGCAATGGCAGCACTCTGGGCTTCAGTGGGTCAGGTTGTCGGTGACGTACCCTGTAGATCTGGGAATCCCTCTTCCTTGTGCTCCAGTTTCTTTCCCCGTGGCAGGGCCAGAGAAGAGAACCACAATGTACTTTCCCACCAGGCTTTCTTTTTACACAGTGTGAATAATTTTCTACATTAAATAATTAAATGTAATAGCTAATACTACCCTTCCCACACGAAGGCTTTATGCAAGTCATATAATTACTTTTTATCATTCATAGTGACTTTAAAGCTCTCCAGCACCAGGCAGGAAAGAAACCTGTCACAATGTTGCAACAATATGCAAATCCGTGGGTGCAGAGCCACAAAGGGGAAGGTCCTCCTGGCAAAGCTGGGGCCTGCCTGTCTAAGGAGTGCTGCGTGGCACCAGGTGCCCCGTGGGAACTCTGCAAATAAATAATAATCAGGGGAATGCCGACTCTCCAACAAGCTGCTAAGAAATAGGAGCTTGGCCCACACAGCTTTGGCCTCTGAATTCTGTGCGGATGGTGAAGGTTGGGGCGAGAGTCGTTGTTTCATGCCCAGCTGCCGTCCTTTCCTGATCCCTTTTCTACTCCTTTTACTGCATTTCTGCATCTCGGGGTTTCTGTGGATGCTGGGAGACACTGAGGTTTTTCAATAGATTGGATAAATAGGTTTCATCTAAAAGTCACTAAGAGGCTGAGTCAGCCAGCCTGAAACTAAGTGTGGCTTCTTAGAGTGGGGGTGACACTGGCCACCACGGGGTGCTGTGGCGCTCTGTGGGACATGAAGTACACAGTGGGTGGGCAGACCGTCCCAAAAAGAAGAGCGCTGGGTCCAGAAAGGATTGAAGACCCAGCCCAAGAGAATGTCTAGGTTTCCATACAATTTTTGAAATAAAATTCTTGCTTGCTCTTGAAGTTTTTCAAGGTGAATATTCCAGGTAACCTGTCTTTACTAAAAATACAAAAATTAGCCTGGTGTGGTGGCACATGCCTGTAATCTCAGCTACTCAGGAGGCTGAGGCAGGAGAATCACTTGAACATGGAAGGTGGAGGCTGCAGTGAGCAGAGATTGTGCCATTGCACTCAAGCCTATGTGGCAAGAGTGAAATTCTGTCTCAAAAAGAAAGAAAAGAAAGAGGACGTGTTTCTTCTTTTCAGCAGCTGCAAAGTGGCAGACACCATTTCATATCATATAATTGGTTCAATGAATCTTATCTGAATAAAGTGTGTAATTGAAGTAAAAAAAAAAAACAGGAATGTAGTCATACAATCCAAGATACGGTCCTATTTCTAGTGGCAGTGTTATCTTTGCTGAGCTTCGGCCACTGGCCACCCACCGAAGACACCCCCACTATCAGTGTCACTGAACGTCACCCATGAAGGGTGCTCCATGGATAAATATTTCCCAAACATTCCACATGACCTAAGGACGATCCTTCACTGGACAGAACCATCTCACACATTGTGGGACTTTCAGCATCGTCAGTCCTACCCACTAAACACTACGTGTCAGTTTCACCTCCCCTAGTCATGGTGATGCCCCTTTGGGTCTCCAGAACTGTGTTCTGTAGAACGCTAGGTCTGTGGGGTGTTAATCGGGATTATAAAAAACCAACAAAACAAAACAAACTTCAAAACAAGGACCCCATCCTCCAGTAAGCCTGGAAAGAGTGAATTCCAGAACTTTGGCCTGGGGTAGCCTCAGGGCCCAGCACCTCTCACTGGCCCTGAGTTCTGCACTGAACTGTGTGAGCACATTTAAGCCAGAGTTTCCCTGACTTGGGTGGCCATACCGCTAAGTCCTGCTGAGCGCGGCTCAGATGCTGGCCCCAGGGCCACTGCCTTCACCTTCCATCTCTGTTTTCCTTTCCAGCGGACTACCCCAGAGAGTGACGAGCTCCTGTGGTGCGTGGAAAACTGAAGGAGGTGTCCTGGCTGGATGCTGGAGCTTGCAAGCCAGGGGCTGGAGTCATTATTGTGAGGAAGGGCACCCCAGGGGAAGCTGCCTGTCTCCTCTTTGGTTGGCGTTTATTCAGCTGACACTGACAGAGATGACAGGCACACGGTGTTACTGTGCCAGCATTTGGAAGGAGGTCAGTGTGGATGTGACCAAGAGACAGTGCTCTCAAAGACCATCCAGTCCTGCTGGAAGGATGAGACATTTCCATCAAGAGCTCTGAT
Source organism: Cacajao melanocephalus (assembly GCA_963573385.1). NCBI lineage: Eukaryota > Metazoa > Chordata > Mammalia > Primates > Pitheciidae > Cacajao > Cacajao melanocephalus. Next base: position 62,330 of record CAUYLG010038913.1, read on the forward strand.
TAAGTGCCAGAAAAGAAAGAAAAGGGTGCTCTGGGAGCTCAGAGGTGGTGGAGACCGCTTCTAGCCAGGCTGATCTGGGGAGGCAGCTCGAAGGATGTAGCATTGGAACTGGGCCTGGAAGGTCAGCACAGGGTGTTTATTATTTATTACACGGAGAAGGTGAGGCATGACCCAGAGAATGGGTGGGCCTGAAAAGGAGACAAGGGCTGGCAGAGGGGGGCCGGCCAGAGCAGCTGCCTCTGCGGACAATGGGGAACCATGGAGAGGCTCGTGGGGGTGCTCAGGACTAAACAGAACCATGAGGAACAGCAAGGCTTCTACAGGGACCCAGAGAGGCTACAGCGGGGGAGGCAGAGGAGGGGAGGGATGGGAGGGAGAATGCCAGGCAGGAACCAACAGTCTCCATCCTTGAACATGACCCAGTCGCGGCCACTGTCTTTTCATCCCAAACCCTAAACCCTTGTCCCACTAGACTGCCACTGTCTTTTTCTTCAATCAAGAGTCTTAGACTCTTCCTGAATACCTTCCCAAAGAGCGGGGCTGAACATGGAGCAGTGGGTGGCCAAGCCCCGGACTCCTGCAGAACATTTCAAGGCATTTCCCTATACACTGAACAACTACATAGAGATGAAAATGCCTTCCTCAAAGGTGACTCCAAGAGCAGGGCGTTTCTTGCTGTGCCCAGGGTTATCCCCATGAGGCTGAGAACAGCCACTCGCTCTAAAGATCTGCCCTGAGCCCCACAGAAGGCCCACCAGGAGATGGAAAACTGAGCCAGCCAGACTTCTGAGCCTGAGGCTGCCCTGACCAGTGTAGGGCAGAACACGGGTGAGGTGGTGGGTGGTGGGCAGAGTGAGGAGAGAGGAAAAATTGTGAAGGAAAGAAGAGAGCTGCATGAGAACGCTTGTCCCTAGCTTCAGCACTGGGCTGGCGGCAGGGTACACTCCCCCATTATCCTGTGTGTTTTTTTAATAGTGAAGAACCTCTTAGCCAAAGAGAAGTGCAGAAAGTCTGTCTTGGAAACTCCTTTTATGGAATCATGAGGCCTGTAAATTCAATTCTGCACAGCTGGGAAAAGGAAAGGGCCCTGGTTCTATCACAAACACGTCCAGCAAGCTGTGGGAAGGCCTGGCTTCTGAGCTCCTCTGGGGGAAGGATTTCTAGTATGGGAGAAGGAGGGGCAGAGTCAGGGACCTCTGTGACACTCAGCAATGGAGGACGTGGGTGAGGGCAAAGGTGCACATTGAAGACCCCAGATCAGAATCTATAATCCCTCACTGAATGACCCTTCCCTGTGGTTTCCAAGGAAAGTCAGTGGAAGTCCACACCCCTTACTCTGGGGTTCCTGAAGGGCCTGCACACTCTGGCCTCTGTGCAGTCCTTTCCACGTCACCTTCTGGACAGCAGGGCAGCATTCTGGCCTTCCTCTGTCCCTCCACAGTTTCTAGAAGGCCCGGAGGGCCGTTTCTCAGCCTTCCTGGCTCTCAGCCTCTGGACCCCTTTCCTTCTCCTTCCTCTCCTCTTTCCCAGTATCCTTCTGATTCTGCACATTCTGCAACTCTTCTCCCAGGACATGAAGGCTTCTGGACAGGATTCTTGAAGTTTCTATCTTCAGAGGGAATAGATGGCGCTGACTCCTAAAATACATCTCCAGCCCAGATCGCCTGTCTGAATTCCAGATTTTCACAGCCTACGTGACATTTTCTAACCTAATATATCCCCACAGTCTCACTTTAAACTGGTTTCTTCCTGTTCTTCTCTATTTCAGCAAATGACACCACTCTTCCATCCACTCAGGTAAAGCCTGGAACCCCGGAGCCGTCTCTGATTCCTGTTCCTCACACTCACATCCCATTCGCCATCCAATGACGTCATGACTCTGCCCACCTCACTCCATCTCTTCCACTGCCACCTGCCTTCCCAGCATCGGGCTCCTTGCTGCTCCCCATCTCACCACACCAGTCATTTGTCAACGAGCAGCCAGCATGCTGCTTAAAAACTGAAAATCAGGTTATACAATCCCTCCACTGAATGACCCATCCCTGTGGTTTCCAAGGACAGTCAGAGGAAGTCCACATCCCTTCCTGTGGTCCTGAAGGGCCTGCACGCTCTGGCCCCTGCGCAGTCCTTTTCACGTGCTGTTCTCAGTTTCTAGAACAAGCTAAGCTTGCCCCTGCCTTGGGCTCTTTGCTCTTCCTTCTGCCTGAAATGTTCTTCTGCTGGCTCCTTTTAGCCTCCAAGGCTCAGCAAAAATGGTGTCTTCCTGACCTCCTTATCTTAAGCAGGTGCCTCTTCCTCACACTCTTCTATTTCTGCACCGCAGCCCTTACCCCACCTGAAACCGCAGCCCTTACACCACCTGAAACCGCAGCCCTTACCCCAACTGAAACCGCAGCCCTTACCCCATCTGAAACCTTTGTTTACTGTGTATTGGTGCCTCTGCATTGCTCTGTGAGCCCTATAAAGATGGTACCATGCTTCAGCATCATCACTGAGGTGCTCAGTAACTTCTTATAGAAATAAAAGGTGGAAAAGGAAGTACAGATAAGTGGAAGTTACAGAGGGGTGCATTTTAATTCAGTATAAAGGATTTCCAACAGAGCTCCCTCTAGAAACAAGGAGACTCTTACGGCAGAAAGTAGGACGATGTAGAGATTTCTGCACTGATGGAAGCTCAATGGTCTCAATCTTTTCTGACACTAATATTCTGACTCTTTCCCTGGCTCGTAATTCTCACTCATCCATTCATGCATCCACCCATGAAACTTTCACTGAATGCCTTTCATGGCACAGAAATGAACATGAAACGGTTTCTGCCATTGATGAATTTTGCAATTTTCGTGTCCCCAATGTGCAAGTGTTCCGATTGCAAATGTGTGTGTGTGTGTGTGTGTGTGTGTGTGTGCAGATACATGAATATGAGCGTTAAGCTTCTGTTTCACTTTTCTGAGCCCATCTGTCAGCTGGCTGCCCCCTCACCTGAAAGTGCTTGTCAACTCAGATTTGTAAACAAAATCCAAAGGTCCAAAGCAATCTAGGGAATGCAGGGGCCACAGACAGAATGGCTGAATGAGAGGGAAGGGTGGCAGGGGCCTTGGAGAAGGTGGCAGGGCACAGGAGTGGGGTGAACACTTTCTAATCCAGAGGGTGGTGACTCGAGAATGGCTTGCTTTTTGTCTCAGCTCTTCTTAAAAGGAAGACAGCTCATGTTTACTGAGGATCTGCCAAGTGCATAGCAAAAACCCGGCCTGTTCACATTTGTTGTTTTAATGGAGGTGTCGTGGAAAGAGTGGCTTTTGAGTCACCTAATCCTGCAATAGAATCCCAGGATTTTTATGACGTTTGAATGCATTCCTATTTGTTAAGGTGCTTAGAGCCGTGTAGGGTGCATGCTAAGCAGGAGAGTGTTTGTTACAAACTAACAATAACAACAAAAAGCCAGCTCTGGACACGTTACTTGGCCTTTCTCTGACCTTCAGTTTCTTCAGATGTAAAACGGGAGGCCATAATGTCTGTCTTATGGATTGAATCAGATAAGGAAAGTAAAATATCTAGCTTCATGTCTGGTTCTTCACTGACAATATATGTTGTTTCCTTCCCTCCTGTGTTTCTAAATGTTACTTGACCTCAGGTGTAGTCATTGATACCAAATGGGCCGATGCATTTATCGACTGCTTGGTTTTCAGTTAAAATATGAATGTCAGCCGATAGGAGGTTTACTAGCGATGAATGAGAGGGTGAACTGGGGACGCTGCAAGACCCAAGAGTGGGCCAAAGTCACCCCAGGCAAGTGTGGCCTCACTCACCTGCTTGTATTCATGACTGAGTCGGTGGTACCAAGGATACTGCCTAGCACATGGGCTTCTCGATAAAATATTCTGGACGTTGTTGGTGAACTTTGGCCTGCAGCAAAACACTAGCCGCATCACACAAACAAAGAGTTCTTGAAATAAAGACTATGAAGAATGGCAAGTCCTCGGCACAGAGAAAGAGAGGGAATGGGGAAAAACTGAGCTGAAGGCTTGAAAAGCCGACTAATGGGTTGCACTAGCCACAGGAAAGGGGAGTGATAGTTTAGGGGCTGGTAGCATGGTTGATGCTTGCACAACCCAGCTTCAAGGATGCATTAAGACGAACCTTAAAGTTATTTTATGGTGTGAGGTAGAAATCAGACTGAAGGGATAGCATGCATGGGCTCAAGGATGAAAGATGACAGAATACCAATATTGCAAAAGGGCCCATTTAAAATGGTCATGGACAAGAGGGCACACCCAGGCTGGATGTGAAGTTCCTTTGGTGCTGAGTTAACAAACTCCTCAGGCATAGGGATCCTGCTGAGTTTCATCTGAATGGTACTTTCCCTGAAGCCTTCATTCCTCTGTAGATATGAGCTCACTCAGTCTCACCACAGTCTGCTAAGCCAATCTTCCTACCTCACAGAGAAACAGACATGGAAGGAACAAGTGCTTGCAGGAAGCTCTCCTGTGCCTGTCTGCTCAGCCCTGGCTTGTTCAAGATGATGCTGAGGTGGGAACTAGGCTTCCTGGGTCTCCATCTACCAGAATTTCCTCTCTAGGTGGGATGTGGGGGCAGTGGATGATGAAGTGAAGACATAAAACAAAATTTGCTTTGTAAAAATTAAAACCTCACAAAAATGACTGCACCATGCAGAAGTGCATGGCTAATTTCAAACAGCTGGAAGAGGATGGTTCCTGGTGAGTGGTACAGATGGAGGCAGAGGTCAAGTTGGAGAGAAAGTACATTTCAGCCAGAAATGTCATTATTGCCAAAAACATGACCGAAAAACAAACCAAGATCCGAGAAGATTCTCAGCTTTCGAAGAGGAAGTGGCCCCAGTGTGCATCCTTTCCTGCTGCTCATCCCACTTTCCCCTTCCTTCTCCTGGTCCTTGACTGAGCTTTTAAGAACAAATTCTGAAATGTCTCTCAACGGCCCATGGAAGAGTATGTGGACACTGGAGTCTCTCCTGCATCCAGGGCAGGCTCAGCTCAGGCCTGAGGGATTCACGCCTGCAGGGTACCCCGGCCCCTCAGGTGGCCACACTGATGCATTTAGAGGAATTCTGACCCTGGCATTCTTCTCACTGCCTCTGCCCAGGCTGCCCCAGGGCTCCCATGGGGCGCTTTGAGGCGTCATGGCCTTCACCAGGCCTCTCCTTAGGCTGATGAGCCACTTCTGACACAGGCTCCTGCACTCTCTTCTCCTGTGGCTGTTTCTGTCACCATTGGCAACCTTCAGGAGCCTGTCCTTTGGTGTGCCGTCCACTTGCCCCTTCCTGGGCACAGAGAACATGTCTGATTACCATCCAGACTGACACCCTGGCCCGGGTAGGAAAAGAGGCCTGGCTCACAGTTTGCAAAGGTGGTTTCTCTTCTCTCGTTCAGACAAGCAGATGTGACCTTTGGCTTGGGGGTTGAATTGCCTGCTGAGGCTGCCCTCCCCACTTCTCCACCTGCCAGGAGAATGTCAGAATCTGGTCCCTTTCCTGGGAGCAGCTCATTCCTGGAGCCAAAGACTCCAACACCTAAAATAGGGGTCCACACCAGAGCAATCTAGATGCTCAGCCTCTGAAGCCCCCTTGCATCTCACAGGGCATGGATGCCCCTGGAGAACCCCAAGCTGGCTGGAGGAGGGACCACAGCATCTTCAGGTCATGTGGTGAAAGCTATTTGCCCAAAGAGGCCAGATGCTGAATCTTAAGGACATAAGTTTCTAGACATGGACAGAGCTGACAGAGTAGATGAGAAGCTGGGCTGCTGGTTCTCTGTGGAAGCAAATATTCTTCCCAAGTGCTCCCCATACACCCACCTCCTCATTCCAACTTTCCCTGTGCCCATCCATATGCTAACCTAGAGCCCCAACCCAGCCCTCATCTGTCCCTTTTGACACAAGACCAGTGAAAACAGGTAGGTGGCGATGACGCTTCCATTTGAGCCACATCCTCAGGGTATCTCCAAAGACTTCTCAACTCCACAGGGACTGTGCCCACCCCCGTCAGGGCCAACCATCATTCCCTAGAGCAGAAACTAGTCCTAAGAAACAGAGCCTGCAGAGAAGACTGCTCTGGAAGCCATGGGATCCCTGGCCCCACATGGGCACACTGGATATGAGGGAGGCTGCTTCTGCATGTGGAAAGTCCAAGGCCAGCAGGGCAGGCAGGCTTTGGCACGGGAACTCCAGGGTGCTCACCATGAGGACCATCCCAGCTCCTGGCTCTCCCTATAGCTTGGTTGGCATATGTGTCAGTGAGACTGGGGCAAGGCTGGGCCCAGAGCTGTGCTGTGAAGAGTGGTGCCAACAGAACGCCAGCATTTGACCTCCAGGGTCCTGAGCAGGTCTGATTCTGGTAGCATCTCATTCTCCAGGCTAGTGGCTAGTCCCCTCACTCTCATCAAGGGAAGTGTCCAGGGCCTCGCTGATGGATTCCTCAGGACAACAGGCGGGGGACAGGGGCATCTCTTTCTGCCTCTCTGCTCTCTGAGAAGCAGCCAAGCCTTCACTGCCATCATTTCCCCTTTCCTGAAAGATAACAGGGGCTTCAAAGAAGACCCCAAAGCAGACAAGACTGTGGCAACTGTACTACTGCCCCATTCTTAGCTGATACTCTGAAAATGCTGGCCACATCCTCTATGTTTGTGGGGAGCGGGGCGGGCAGGCAGGAGCCACAGGCCCAGATGACTTAGATGGCTGTGGCCAAGCCTGACAGGCCCAGCAGAGACCAGTGGGCAGGGCAAGGACGTGGGCGGGAGGGCTGGAGAGGAGCCGTGGTGAGGAGGCTGCCCTGCTTTGGAAGTAGCAGGGAGGCCATGAGGCAGCAAGTCTGGCCAGCAGCTGGACAAGGCTCTGCACCCCAGAGGGGGTCAACTAAGAACCCGGAGTGGCTCAGAACTCTTGGATTTCAGTGTCACTAGGGCAATAAAATGCTAATGGGGAAATCTAGACAGCAGTCCAATTGACTGTGGAAAAGAGTCTCTGGGTGCCCCATGGATCACCGGGGATACACCTAGGAGGGTCCGCGGCAGCAAGACTAACTCCAGACCTCACCTGTGCTTGCTGCCTTCTTAGGACCAGCTCAGGACTGGGTGGGAAAGAGTCTTCAGGGAAAGAGCCTGGGTGCTCGCAGATGCCACCGGCTGAGGAAAGCCAGGGATGGCTGGGGGAACTGACAGTCAGGAGAAACTCACTCAGGTCAGGTGAGAGACTGTCTAACCCAGTTAAGAGGGGCTCCATGATGTATGCATCAATTTCTGGCAGAAAATCACCGGAAGAAAGGGTAGGGGGATGAAAGAAACCATCTGGCTTCGTGAAGCTGGAGCAGCTGGGCTGAGGAGGCCAAGATAGAAAGAGGAGAGCAGAGACTGGGACTCGTGGGAACGGGGCCAGGCCTCCCAAGGTTTTAGCAGCTTATTCAAGAAAGCAAAGGGTCAGAAGGGCCAACGAGTGCTTTCATTCTGGGTCCAGTCTCCCCCTCTGGACCATTCTCAGGTTGGGAGAAAGCCAAAAAGGGAGACTGAGACTTTGATTCCAGAAAGCTGCCAGGGTCAAGGTCCCTCCAGCGTCCTCCTCTTGGGGACGTGAGCACCGGCTACTCCCTGAGGGGCAGAGGTGAGTCTCAGCTGCTTCCCCCTCTGTGGCCCAGGTGGGAGCCTGCAGGGAGGGGAGGAGTTAGGAGACTTCCACAGGGCGAACCCCTGCCTTCCTGGGCATACCACGTTTCACTGAGGAGGAGCCCAGCCTCTCACTCACGGCCTCCTGCAGCTTCTCCTCCCCCAGTGCCCTTGCTGAGACATCCTGGAACAGCAAACCCCAGGCAACTAAGTGACATCATCGCTCCCACTACCAAACCAGCAGCTGACAGTGGAGAAGCTCAGACAGACGCTGCTTCCCGCGCCAGGCTCCTGTGCGCTCCTTCCTTGGTGACGTCAGAGCTGTCTGAGGACGCTGAAGCCTTGGGACCACCCAGCCTCATCCTGTTGGCCCTAAAAGATTTGCGGCACAGCTCCCTCTCCTGCCATTCTCGCCTCCAGCAAAGTGCAACTGGGAGTTTTAACTGGAACGGTATTGATCCCATGGATCAGTTTGAGGAGAAATGATACCTTAATAATATTGAGCTTTCCAATTCAGGAACATGCTAGATGTCTCCAGTTATCAGCTTTTCTTGAATTCCTTTCCATTTCATCATTTTCTCTGTAGAGATCTTAGTCACTTTTGTTAAACTTTTTCTTCAGGCATTGCATATTTTTCAGTTTATCAAATCTATAGGGGTATCTTTAAAATTTCTTTTCCTGTCTTTGCTGACAAGCTTCAGTTCATGACAGGACAATTCAGTTATTTAGTTACCTTCAGAATATTCCAGCCAGCACTTTCATGTTGCCCAGCCTGGTCCTGCACCATCACGTGGGGCGCAGGAGCCATCCAGTTGTCTCCGGGTCATAGCCTCTCACTTCTAGGGAAGGAGCTCCTTCTGGCTCACCGTTCACTGTTCAAATTCATGCTGCCACGACCCACCCCACTCTCTTCAATCCATCTCTGCCGTTTCCTGAGGTTTTGTGGGGGACTGACTCACTCTAAACTGTTTATGTTGGTCCCTAGTTCCTTTCTGTTAATTTTGTGTGTGTGTGTGTGAACAGAGTACGAATTTAAGGAGTGGCATGGTTAGATTTAAGGCAGGGACTTGGGTAAATTTATTTTCCATGGAGTGGTGAGGAGAACACATAGAAGTGAAGGAATTGGGAGCATCCATGACCATGAAGACGATGAAAGAATGAAGAAAGGATACAAGTTGACCCGCTGGTGGACCAACCAACCAACCACTTGCAGAGACGAAACATAAGCAGTGACAACTTCAGACACTATCTCCGACATCCGCGGTTTCTAGCCGAATTTTCACAGCAAACACTTACGCTTCTCTGGGTCATACACAAACAACCATGCCAGTGAAATAAAAAGTGCAGCACAGGGTCCCAGTTAGGGGTGGGAAATGAAAGCTGTCATGGATTCAGGTCATGGTTGGAAGCCACTGGTTCTTGGACCAGATGCAGCTGGATATTTCTTCCAGAGCTTCAGTTGTTTTCCAGTTTGGTTTTCTGCCTGAAAAATTTGGAGTTGCTTTTTCTGGAGTCTATTTGTGAATGAAGACTATAGCTCAGGGAGAATCCAGGGACACAGCTGAGCTCCATGATCCTCCCAACTGGGTGGTGACCTTTATCCCCGTCTTGCCAGAGCCCCTTTAGGGAAATCCACAGGGAAAGATCCATTTCTCTTTCTCTTTACACCATAGATGAACCCTGGTGTGTGAAATACAAATGGCCCCAGGATGGCTCTCTTCATTCTTGGGTAAAAGACTCCATTATCTTGCTCCATCTTCTCACAATAGGAAACCAGGGATAGAGGAAATTAGGAGGCACTTTATGGTTTAGTCCACCCCCAGTGGTTATTTCTAGGAAACTGGCTTGTTCCTTGATTTGCAGGATTTAGTTGGAGCGTAGACGGAGGCTCCTGCAGGTGTCAATTTCATGCACTTCCCAGGGAAGGTTGTCCGTATGTCTCCCGTGCTCAGGAGGCATGATTCAGAAAGTCCACTGCAGGCTCTCCAGACTGCCTCAGACATCGTCAGAAACATGTCTGAGTCAATTGTGGAATGACTCAAGGCTTTGAAATATTTAAACCATATGTCTCATGACACTGGATGAAAACAATGCCAGTTTCCCCACTGAGAGGATGTCATCCGAGACTGAGGCACGGCTCGGCAGTGACTGCACTCCTAGCCTCAGCTGGTCATGCTGCTGTGGGTGGTGAACTGTCAGAGCTCCTGGGCCGCAGGGCTTGGAATAGGGCCATGCGTGGGCAGAGACACCATGTGCCCGAAGGAAGATGTCAGGGCAACCCAGGGATCCTCTCTAGGTCGGGACAAGCTCTATGCTCCTAAATAAGATTTGTACAGGAAGGTGAAAAAGAGTGTACTTGCTTCTCTAGAGAAGGCAGGAAACCACCATTCTACCACCAAAGGGTGTCCCTTAGGAGCCTTAGTCTATGAAAATCAGCTGGCATCACCAGGCATTCCCTGAGTGGAAGGAAGACTGCACCGCAGGAATATTGTCTTATCTTTTAAGTCCCTCCAAGCCTGTTCCCTTCTTTCCGAAAAATACCTACAGAGTACTTGACATGGGAAAATGCCAGTTAACCTCAGTGTGGTGGAAAATACAGTGAAGTCAGAGGTGCCAGATTCATCACCCTTCTACCAGTTCTTAGGAGTGGAGTAAATAATACTGAGTACTTAATTGTTTGAGCCTCACGTCCCCCCTCTCTAGAGAGATACTAATACCTAACTTATAGGGACGTTTTGAGGACGACATGTGATGATATATGTGTAGCATATGATTCAGAATGAAAAATGTGAGTTGAATATTCATTCAAAGAAGACTATGGGTATCTCCTCAATGAACATGGATTCAAAGGCCATGCTGGACCCTCCCACCCCCAATTAATCTTGAGACCAGTAAAAACTTGAATGAAAATAGAAGATATGGAGAGGGACTCCTGCTTTGGCCTCCTGTTGCTCTGAGTTGCATCTGGGAAAACTACTAAAGGAGGGAGGAGAAGGCTCAGCAGGCTGGAGAGATCTGGGAGCTGGGCCCGGAGAGACTGTCTCTACAGTTACTGGAGACTGTCTTTAAGGGCCTCAAGTCTGTAACCTCATGATTCTCCTAGAACTCTTTCCTTCTCATCCTTCTCCAAAAGTTGTTACGGTAGCCCAGGGGCTGCTGAGTTCTGTTACAGCCTCCCTCCGAAGCAGCTGTCCTGGTGGTGAATCCTGGTCCGTGGATGCCAGTGGTTCTGACCCATCTACAGAGGCTGAGGGTAGAAGGTGTCGCTCACACCAGCATCTGCTCCTCCACCACTGAGGACAGTGGGGGTGACTGGCTAGGAAGGGCTCAGACGATCCAAAGGACAGGAAATCCGACCCCACCCCATTCAGCAGCAGGCCTAATCTTTTGTCCTTACACAAGGTGCAAAGCAGAGAAATTTGGAAGTAATTGCTCTTCCTGCCCCAGAGCATGTAAGGAGCAAGGCCACAGCCTCTGAGGCAGGGAACAGGAGGCGCCTCTAAGCTGGAGTCCTGAGCCCTGAGCAAATCCAGCCCTGGCTGAATGTTTTATACGAGGTTGGTCTGTGTGGCTGATGAAATGGGAGGGAGGTGGAACAGAGGCCTATGTGGATCTGGGGGGCTGGGCCCGGAGAAGTTTGGTCTGCCACTCTACAAACATAGTATCTTCTGTGAACAGATTATATACTAGAGAATGGGGCATAGGAGAGGGACCATCATCTGCCTCTCCTAGAAGGAGAGGCTCAGAGGTTCAGCTCAGTGAGGAATATGCTGTTTGTGCACTCCAGCCAGGGTCAACATTGTGAGCTAGGAGTGTTTCCTGGCCTGGATTCAGCTCTGGGCAGGGTAGGAGTAGGAGCACTGTTCATCCGGGCAGGGATGGCCCTTCACCAATGTTTCTTCCCCTCATTCTCCCTCAATACCTCCACCTCCCGTCCTGCCCACCCCTGATGCCTGGGAACCAAAAGCCTTTCTCAGAGGCCTACCTTGGGTTTGAAGGCAATGAGCTTCAGGATCATCTCCACAGTAAAGAGGCCAGTAAAGAGCATGTTGAGGATGTTCATGGCGATTTTGAACAGGCAGCTCTGGCCGTAGTGCTGCATCAGGAGAGGGGAGCAGCTGTGAACATGGAGCAGGGTTGTCTCTCCTCCCCACCTTTTGCCTAGCCTTCTCGGAGGCCCTCGCCTCAGCAAGACGTTCCTCGAACCAAACCCATCTCTCCTTGGGCAGTCAGGAGGACTCAGGAGAGCCTCCAGGCTCTTCCCTGCTCTGCCATCTCTGAATACGTCTGTGTTCCTTCCCTGATTGGTCGTGATGACTTTTTGGAGACTTCTGGCACTCAAGAGAGCTTGCGCACAAGCTCTGTCCCTGAAGATAGGTGGATGCAGACGCCACCTCCACACGCCATGCCTTACCGACACAACGAATGCATCCATCTCACTCTCTCCCTTCTCCATCTCCTCCCCTCTCTCCATTTATCAGCCCAGGGTGCCATGGATTCTTCCCTAAGGCCCAGAGAGGTGCACATCCTTGACAGAGAACACCCGTGTTTCTCCAGCTGCCTCCATTGGCGACCAGTCAGCTGGTGCACTGAGCCGGCCCTGCCGTTCTGGTACACTTTCCACCCCCATGGTCCGCTCCCTCCTGCGACATCATGGCTGTGCTCTCCCTTCCACTGACCTGCATGGCCAGGCAGATGGTGTTGAGCAGGATGAGGACGAACATCAGGTATTCGAAGTAGGTGGAGTTGACCACGTACCACACTTTGTACTGGTGCTGGTTCTTGGGGATGTACCTCCGCAGGGGCCGGGCCTTGAGGGCATATTCCACACACTGCCGCTGGGAGGGTGGCGAGGATGGGGAGAGTGGGGTTAGTTACCTGGAGGGTGTGTGGGGCTGGCAGAGAAGTGTGGGATGTGAATGAAACCACACACTGTGGGGTGGGGTTCTCCAGAAGTCAGAGTTCTCATCGGCTGCTCTAGCTCACTTACAGGTTGGAGGTGTTATTTGGAAAATGTCTTGATTTTTCCATGGCTCCCTTAATCAAGGAGAGAGCCCCTTCTTGTCAAATGCTCGTATTGAGCACATAGGCAGGGAGCGCACATCTCCCCCCTCCCCGTGTTGCCTGGCACGTGGCTCTGCAGGGAGTCGGCATTGCTAAGACTGTGCTTCCTGACTGATGGACAGCTGGCCTTCTCACCGATTACTTCCCATGCCACAGACCCTCCTTGGCTACTTCTCTCCTCAGCTTTTCTTTCCTGTCCTAAATCCAGCAGGCCGGAGTGCGGTGGTGAGATCTCAGCTCACTGCAACCTCTGTCTCCCAGGCTCAAGCTGTCCTCCTGCCTCAGCCTCCTGAGTAGCTGTGATTACAGGCATGCACCTCTACGCCCAGCTATCCTCTTGTATTTTTAGTAGAGATGGGGTTTCGTCATGCTGGCCAGGTTGGTCTCAAACTCCTGGCCTCAAGTGATCCGCCCACCTTGGCCTCCCAAAGTGTTGGTTTTACAGATATGACCCACCACGCTTGGCCAACTAAATGAATCTTTCTTATTTGCCAGGGTCCATAAGATGGAAAGACACAGTTCATTGACAGTTCTAACCTGATACTAGATCGGGGTCTCAGCCTCTCTCATTTCTACTTTCTAACTGGCCTCCCCTATTTCCTGTCTTCTTTCCAACCAGGGTCCATATGGCAGCCAGCAAGGTGAGTCTGCGGCTGAGATGTAGACAGGAAAACTCACAGGGGATTGGCTGGCCTGGCAGGCGTCACAAGGAACACACCATGCTGTGCTCCTTCCCGTGGGCACTCCTTATTCACAGACAAGGATGTGTTTCCCCATAGACTCCTCCCAGTGGGAGCCAAGCTGGGGAACAGAACTGAGGGACTACACCTACCTCCCACCCTGACAGCTTCCTGACTCAGCAACGGCACTGCCAGCTCTTCACGGCTAACAGAACCTGTCACGATACTTGGCGTCACCATCTCACTCCCACTTAAGCCTCTTTCCTGCCCCCACCTCCCACACAGGCCTCTGGGTTTTCCTTAAGAAACCATATAAGAGTGGTTTCCTGAAGACGTCCTGTTCCCCACCCCTAAAGCCCTCGGGTCCTTCTAACTTGTCAAATTCTAGATAGGGCATGAGATTTTTTTTTTTTTTTGACAAAACCTATCGTAGAGTATCCTTAAGTAGAAGCTTCACAGATATTTGGTGGCTGAGTATATTTGCTAGATCTGGGGTTTGCAGGAATTTGCATTTCTTTTGTACAGGTCTCTCAAAGACTAAGAGCCCACTCTGGTTGAGGGGTGAAGAGACAATCCCCCTGCAGGGTGGGCCCCGCTTCCCTCTGCTCCTTCCTGGGAATCTACCTGGTTCTTATCCAGCTCACAGTTCTTGTACTCCTGCTCCCCCTGCTCCTGGAAGGTGACGATGACGAAACCCACGAAGATGTTCATCATGAAGAAGGCGATGATGATGATGTAGATGATGAAGAAGATGGAGATCTCCACACGGTAGTTGTAGATGGGACCCTTGTCTTCCGTGTGGGAGTCGATAGAGCGGTACAGTAGCCTGCAGGAGGAGACAGGTCCCACAGAGGGAGCTGGAGAAGCTGGGTCCCCTCTGTGGAAGGATGGCAGCACTGCTCCAGGGATCCCAGGGGTCAGGGTGCAGGAGACAGCTCTGGGCTGGAGTCCCAGCTCGGCCACTTACTGGCTGTGTGACCTTGGGCAAAGCGCTTAACCACTCTGAGACTCAAATTCTTCATCTGTAAATTGGAGACAGTAATTCCTGACTTTCCTACCTTGCAGGGTACTTAGAATAATGTCTAGGAAGGTATTTTGAAACTGTGAAGAACTATTTAAATGTAACATGAGTCATGGACATTGATTTCAAATACTGGAAATAGTGGTAAATATTGAGATAGCTTTGCAAACTGGCATGAACTCAGAGGATGTTAGAGGGAATGTAAAATAAATCTCTCTGAGAGCAAATTTCCACTTAGATAAAAACACTCACATGACCCATGCTACTCCCATCATCACCATGGCCTGGTCTTAGACTTAAGCAGTTTACATGTGCATGTCATTCATTTGAGCCTGGGCCGTCTGCTCCACAGAGCTTGTTACTCTTCATGGACAGGGATAATCTCTTCCTCTTCCTCTGTAGCCCTGCACAGCAGTTGGTTATCCTCTAGATATCACCTATATTTTACTGCATGATATTGATAACTCTCACCTAAGATCCACGCATTGCTCTTGACTTAGAAACATTTAGAATTTTTTGCCTTTCAGATTCTAACGTCACTGGAATACATATTAGGGGAAAAGCAGGTGTCTCTACAAAGATATTAGGACCTGATGGGAAGCTGCCTGGTAGAGGTGATGCAGAATGCAAGGCCCACAGGCTGCTGTAGGAATGAATGTGTTGCCTCTGCAGTGGAAGTGGGGCCCATGCTTCCATCCATTTCTTACTTTCCACTGTAAATATAGGCAAGGCTTTTTCTAAGGAGATGGGGTCCACTCAATAAAACAGAGGCATCTCAGCCATTTTTACTCAATGAAGGGCATGCTGGGAGTGGTAATCTTGAATCCTATGGTGACCACAGGGCCCACACTGGACAAACTCTCCCTACACCCAGCTCCCAGATGCCATAAGGGCAAGACAGAGACCTCTGACACCGTGGCTCATGCTGAGGTTGGAAAGAGAGCTAAAAAAAAAAAGGTCATTTTTGGTGGGAGTTTCTCGACACATTCTAGAGAAAGAAGAGTCTACGTTTCAGCAGTGACAGTGGCCTATACGTTATTCTGGAAGTACACCTCACTGCCTGGGGAGGACCCAGCAAAATATGACCTCCAGAAGGAGTGCGGGACATTAAGAAAACTTGGGGATGGGATGGAAAGTCAGTGCTGGCCCTCGAGCGTCAGGGTTCATGAGGCCTTGGTTTACATACTCACTCTGGCCACCCTTCAAAGGTGGAGACTGTGAAGAGAGCCATCATGGCCGCCAGAACGTTGTCAAAGTCAAACTTGCTGTTCTCCCAGCTGCGGGGCTGGATGATGGGGTGGTCAACCTCCCCGTCTTTGTACGTGATGTAGTTGCCCCTGAGAGAGGAGGAGAAGGAGTTTACTCTGGGATCTCCCATTTTCCTTCGTGCCTGGGCTGCCAGTGACCCTGATTGCTGGGTGGGATGGGACTGCCTGGCTTGAACTTCACAGTTCTAGCCACAGGGAGAGCTTCAGTGGGCAGAAACTTCAGGAACAAAACATGCTACACATTGTGTCAGTGGGGCCAGGTGACACGTGGGCAAAAGTCCAGGTGCCACTGCAGTCTTACAAAATGAGCTGTCCTTCCTTTTGGGTCAAGCCTCCAGCCTCCCAGGGCTGACCAGCCGTGGGCCTGGCTGCCCTCCCATCTCCACTCACTTGCATTCTGCCTCTGTCTGCTTGGAACTGTCTGAACAGGTGTACAGCTTTCCCTGGAAGGCAGAGAACAGAGTAGTATTAGAGATGTTCATTAATCAGTGAGGCAATCCAAAAACAATTAGTGAGCATCTCTGTAGTCCAGCACTGTGCTAGTGACAGTGGGACAAAAAGTACAGAATCCACACAGGCAGGGCCTGACCCACATGCACAGAACTGTGGTGAATACAGACGCCAGTGCTACAAGTAGCACTTCAGTGCAAAAATGGGAGCTCGGGTCCATCGGAGCTGTGCTGTCTAGGAAGGTCTTGCCAGGGAGGGAGAAGCAGAGCTGGGCTCAGAGAGGAGTTAGATGAGAGTTTACACAGTTGGGGGTGGCAGGGGAGAATGCTCTAGGTGGGAGAATAGCAGAACTAAAAGGGTTAGGGCAAAAAGGACCAGAACCCAAGGAGGACGCTGGCCTCGTTGTAGCCAAGGGGCCCTGCAGGAAGCAGCGGGAGCCGATTGTGACAGGTGCAGGGCTCTGAAAGCTGGGTGCTGCAGTGGGGACATGATGCTGTTGATAATAGGTCACTGCTGCAAGCTTAAAGCAATTGACTGACACAGAGGTTCCACAGGGAGGAAGGGCAGTGACCTGAAGGGCAGGTGAAGTGGAGAGAGTGAGGGGCCTCTGGCCTGGCGGCCCAATGCCTCCTTCCCCTGGTCTGAAGCTTGAGTCGGGCTGCAGTTGGAGGTTACATCCAGGCGGAGTCTGGCCTGGGCCGCCGTCTTGCCTGTGCTGCATCTGCCAGCTCCCTTCCCTGGGAATGCTGATGGGAGCGGGGGAAGTGGGACCACGACACAGCCCAGGCTTTACCTTGAAGAGCTGGACTCCAATGCAGGCGAACATGAACTGCAGCAGGGTGGTGACAATGACGATGTTCCCGATGGTCCGGATGGCGACAAACACGCACTGAACCACATGCTGCAGTGGGAAGGGAAGGGGAGAGGGACGTGGCTTCAGGAGATGCCAGGAGCCTTTCCAGGAGGTAGCAGGGCAGACCGTTTGCCACAAGGGAGAGTAATTGGGCTGAGAGGGGCAAAGTCATGCTTCCAGAGTCACATGGGAAGTGATGGGCCCTAATGGGATGCAAAGGCCCCCACTGGACTCTCCGTGATTACGAGGAGAAAAACCCTGCTAACTGCCCGCCTTACAGTGGCAGGGATATAGGGATGGCGGTACCACAGGGGCATAGGATTTGTGTGGGATCTCCCTTTGGCACATTCTGCTTAGGGAAGACATTTTGGATGGCTGCCTCTCTTACTATCCTGTTCATTATGGAACAGGGACATGCAGTGGGACCAGTGTCCGGGACCCCACAGGGCAGCCACTTGGCCTGACCATCATCTTTTCTTTCCAACCCACCCCTCACCTCTCACTCCCCCGCGGGCTCTGTGGAGCTCTCACTCCCCCAGGGCTAGCTGGAGCCTTCCTACCCATACCCTCGACTCACCTTTAGCCCCTTGGCCCTGTTGATGGCCCTCAGGGGCCTGAGTACTCGCAGGACTCGCAAGATCTTCACGACATTGATTGCACTGGACCTGGGAGAGGGAAACAGGCAGTGTAGTAAGCTCTACCTGTTTCTGGGGGAGCAAAAATAACGTGGTAAGGGAGTGTCCTGACAGGTGAATCCCAGGCAAACCTGAAAAAACATAAAGTCCATCTTGGCGATGTTCGCATTCTGGGACCATTCCCTACTCCTGTCTCCCACCCTGTGAGAACCGGGAGCTTGCCTGTAACCCTGGGGCTTTCCTGTGGGTGAATAAATAACATGCAAGGTGGCTCATGGCAGGTCATTAGCAATGTACTGTGCTACTCACAGGGACATCCACAGTGTCAGAGAAAGAAATTCAGAGCAAGGCCATGGGAATTCACGGCCACTTGCTAGCCAGGGCACTGAGGGCAAATTTCCTAAATTTTTCTGAGTTCTAGTTTCTTCAGCTGTAAAATGGGGATGTGATCAGCTCAGAAGGTTTTTGCAAGGGTTAAATAAGAATTCTATGTAAATCACCTAGCTGTGTGCTTGATGAACTGCCTGAATGATACCTTTTATCATGATGCCTGCTGAAGACATCACTACACTTAAAGGAATGCCGTACTAATGGTGGGATCTCGGGCCTTGTGGCTGGAGGCAATGGGCACAGGGAGAAGATTTCTTAGTGTTTAGCTCCAAACACATATCCTAGACAGTTGCCCCTCACATCTATACATAAAACCCATCCAGAGGACACTCAGGACTCCAAGGAAGGATGGGCTTTACTGTTGGGGCTCAGGAAACAACACCCTAAAATGACTGCCTTACAAGCAGTGTCAGAAGCAAAAGTTTTTCTCTGGCCTTCTCTTGCCCTCCTGTCTCTCTGCCACCTTCTCCGAGGCTAGCCATAGACACCAGAATCCCTCTTCCCCAAGACGGGTCATAGAAACCAGAGCCCAGAACCCCGTTTCACCAAAACCAGCCATACAACCTAAAAACATCACTCAAATGTTCCCTCTGCTTTTCTGTATAAAAACTGGCCGTAAAAAGTTATCAAATCTACCATGTGGGAGGGTAGATCTAAAGACCCCTATAGGATCCTGTCCTCCACCCAGAAGGAAGGAATGCTTCACAGACAGGCTGAGAAGAATCTAGAGACAGGCCTTGCTGGGTTCCCCACTTAGTCCATTCACGTTGGATCCCAACCTTCTTGTCTGATCACTTTTCTACATGGCTGTCCATACTCTTTTGAACCTAAGCATAAAAGTAGACAATTTCCCCTGTATCTTTGGGTCTGCGTTCTGAAGGTTGTGGGTATACACGTTAAATAAATGTAAATGCCTTTTCCCCAATTAGCCTTTCTTTTGTGAGTTGATTGTTCGGTCACCCTTCAGAAGGCCAGTCCCTTTGACTCCTATGCTGCACTACAGGTTCCACACAGCTGGGATGCTGAGGCCAAGCCAGAGCTTCTTGGAATCTCAAGCTACTGCTTTTCCTCAGTGTGATGGAGACAGGAGGAGACAGGACCCCTCGGCAAAATGCCTGGATGGTTTCTGGAGTTGTCCATCCTACCCAGGTGGGGGTTATTAACCATACCACCTTGGTGAGCAGCTGTGGAGTACATCCTAACCCTCATGGGATAACTACCTGAGATAGCCTCTCAAGCTTTCAGAGAGCCTCATACTTGCTTTGGGACTTAAACAATGAATGACAGGCCAGCAAGTGGTGATTTCATGCCTTGTATGGTCAGGATGATGTGCTCAAGAAGGGGCTGGTGGAAAGATCTGATTTCTCTGGTGCATGGGTTTTTTATTCCAAGAGATGCAAAGGCCATTCCTATCTATCACTGTGTCTCTCCTGCAGTCTCTCTGGGAGGGAGTCAGTTTGCATTGAATCACAGTGGAAGGGATTTAAAGGTCAGATGGGAAAAACACAGGCTAAAGAGGAAGAATTTCTGGTTCAAGGTTAAACAGTGATTGAGTGGCCATGCTGGGATTTGAATCTAGACTTTTAGGTTCCCAGGCAGAAAATAGGGAGTAATATAATCGATGATCACAGTAAAGGGTCTTTCCCAAGGCCCCCGTCCCTGCCTGATCTCAGCTGACCATGAAAACACCCTTGGGAGGAGAGATCCAGGAACTTTGGGACTTATGCCTTTCTCTACCATAGGTGTGACCTTGAGCAAGTGTCATGATGTCCTGAACCCCAAATTTCCCATCTATACCATGATGATAACACTTGCCCTGTCTCCCCCATAGTTTTTTGTGTGTGAGGACCATAGAAGAATGTGTATGTGGAAGTGTTTTGAAAGTGAAGATGCAGGATTCACACTGTCAGCTGTTAGAACTTGGTAGGAACTAGTAATCAGATCCTTCACAGCTGAACAAGATCTGCAACTTGGCTGTACAGGGGAGTCACCTGGAGGGCTGTTAGAACTCGTACCGAGACTGTACCCCAGACCAGCGAAATGAAACACACACACATACACACACTCATGCGCACACACATACATACACATGTACACTCATGCACACACACGACACAAATATACCGTCACACACATACACACACACACATGCCTATACACATACACACACACATGCACACTCATATGTACACATATACACACATACCTACCCATATAGACACATATGCACACACAGACACATACACATGGTCGACTGGTCAACATATACATACATACACACACATACACACGCCCCCACAAACACACATACACCGCACATGCACACCCCACACATACATACACACATATGCACACGAACCCCCCCACACATACACAGACATATACACATACATTCACACAGACACTCACACATGAGGTGCTTTGGCTGGAGAGAGAAGGGAGAGAAACGGGGGAGGAGGGTCCAGGTCAGGGGAGGTCATGGCAGTGGCAGACTGTGGGTTGCTGAAGGTCAGCCTAGTGCACTGGGGCCATGGTAGAGGAGGCAGGAAGGTCCTGGAGACAGCCATTTCTTAATAGCTGGGCCTGGCCCTGCCTGTCATGGCAAAACCCAGGTATTTAAACATATTCTCTTCTGATCAACATGTCCCAACTCTCAGACCCCTGAGGACACGAATCCAAGAACTCAAAGCCGCCAAGCACAGTTTTGGAGGCCCCACCCCGCTCGCATCACACTGCCATGGCCCTGCAGGCAGGCCCTTCAGGGTTTGCTTGTCCTCTCTGGCACCCCTTGCTAGCGGCATGGCTCATCATGGGCTGAGGGGGTCCCACTCACTGGATGCCAAAGGAGATGAGGGACACGCTGACCACCAGCAGGTCTAGGATGTTGAAGTAGTTCCGGCAGAAAGAGCCCTTGTGCAGGAAAGCCCCATAAGCAGTCATCTGCAGGGAGGGACAGAGAAACACGAGTGTGAGTGGCCCTAGCCCTAGCCCAGAGACCCCTCACACCACCTCTTCCTCCCACAGCATCCCTTGGGCAAGTCCCAAGCACCATCCATGGGGAACAGGAAGGACAAAGACGGCGATATGGTGCCAAGAAGAGTTCTGCAACCATGCACGCAACCACCCAAGAATCTCCAGCCCAGGACTTCTGGGTGGCTCCTTACACCTGCCACGCCATGCCAGACTCTTTAGTCCTACATTCAAAGCCCTTTCAAGTGGGCCCCACCATCTCACTCTAATTTCGCACTGTTCCACATCCCAAGTCCAGGGCTTTGGCCCTGCAGGGCCCTTTGCTGATGCTCTTGGGCTGGAGGCACACTTCCCTACTGCCTCTCCAAACACTTGAGTCCTTAGGCTACCTGAGAGCACCAGGTATCTGCAGGGAGTTGGGGGCGGGCATGCACAGCAGTCCTGGTTTGCCCAGGTTTGCTTTATCATCGGAAATCCTGCATCCCAGGAAACCCCTCAGTCTTAGGCAAACTAGGCCTGAGACTGGTCACCCTGGTTCCTAGTAAGAAGTTCCACCGGTGACTCTGGCAGTTAGCATACCTCTCCTTTCTGGCCTCAAAGGTGCTTATGATTGATGCCACATATTCTAAACTCAATTTTACTGTGTTGCTTCTAGACTGCATCTGGGGTTCTTCGAGGGCAAAAGCTGTGTGGTCAGAGGGGTTATGTGGCTCAGTGTCTAAGAGAACAGGCTCTGAGGCCAGACTGCCTGGGCTGGAATCCCAGCCCTGTGGTATTTTATTTCTGTGGCCTGGAGCAAGAAACTCAATTCCCCTAGGGCCTCTATTTCCTCATTGGAAAAATTAGGGTAAGATCTACCCTACAGGATTGTAAGCATCAAGTGAGTACCTATATGTAAAATACTTAGGACTCCACCCTGCACACAATGGGCTCTGTAAAAGGGTGAGCTATCACTACAGCCTGGATTTGAATTCTGGATGCTTCCTGGATGAGGAAAGTTCTGTTCTCTCATCAAAAGTGAGGATACTATCCCCTGCCTTTGTGAAAGCCCTTTGGAAACTTTTTAAAAGAGAACACACAAGATGACGATGACTGTTACAGGACTTGGCCATTGTTACCTCCCCCGAGACTGGTGTAAAGCTGTGCACTGCAGGTGCTCAACGGATTGCCTTTATACCTTTCCCATTTTGCCAGCTTGCATAAGGGCCAGTGGTCATCTAGGATAGGGGCTATGACAGGCAGAGGACAGGAAGCATCGGCCAAAAGGAAAAATGTGGAGCTGATGGTGCAGAGGTGGAGCAAGGCTCCCTGGTCATCTGGGGTCCAGTTAATCTCTTTGGAATCAGAGCATGCCCAGGGCAGAGTGTCCGCAGAGCCATTCAAAAGCAAACACAGGGGGAAATGTGCAAAAATAGCTCTTGCAACCTAATTCTTTCCATTTATCTCTTGCGGCAGGGGGTCCCACAGGACTCAGGCACCTGTGTTGTGCAATGCTTTTTAGAAGTGGGTAGATTATATAAAAGATGCAAGGGAGTATAGTTCCAGAAGACCCATCATCTGGAAGGCCTGCCTCCCTGCCTCTCAGTGAAGACCTGAGACCGCCGGAGACTGGACTCAGGAGGCTCCCATAGTTCACTGAAGAGCCCTCTGTGCCTGCAGAAAGCCCAGTACTTGCCCAGCCACCTTGCTTTTAGTGTTAGGAAGCCTCTGGGTCTGATCCCTTCTTGCTTCTGGCATGGATCTTCTGAGGCTACTACTGAGCTTTAACAGAACCCTCTGTGCTTCGGGGAAAGCAGTCCTCAGATGGGTGGACTAATGATGCTTAGAGTGCCAACTCTGTCCTCTGGCGTTGGGCTCCTATTTCATCTGGGGACCCTCGAATGAGACTAACACTTGAGCAAGTGCATGTGTGTGCAGATGGGGGCGGTGGGAACTTGCACCCAGGCAGGGCTGGAGGAAGAGTGACTGTGGAAGAAACGGCAAATGGACATGGGGAAAATGGAGTCTTTATTTGAAAGTCATCTATGGCATTCAGGGCATCGGAAAAATCCAGGCTCAGGTACCCAGTGCTAATTGCCCCCCTTTGATCCTTTTTTTTTTCTGATTGCCAGCCACCTAGGTCCTGCTTGCCAATTCTACATTACTTGGGGAGGGGCCCTTGCTGAGGCATTTCCATCCTGAGGAAGGAAAGGAATGGGGCGTGGCTCGCTAGCTCTCTGCCCCACCACGGGCCATCCCTGCCTCTCCAGGTAGCTTTTCTAGTTTTGAGACCTGTCTTATCTTTTGTGATTTCCACTCACTGGTCCTGATTTGCCTTCTTCCTCTTTGATGTGACAGTCCCTTGCATTACTCAGGCTAACTGTCGTGGGCCTACAAGCCTTTCCTTTTTAAGACCAAACATCTCCAGGCTCTTCCACTCTTCCTTGTGCTAAATGTCCCCCTTGGACAGCCATGGTCATCTGTGCCATGACATGACACTGGGCCTTCAGGCCAGGAAGAGGGGACCAGTGGGAAGGAGGTACAGGGAAGCGTTCCGGCATCGGGGTTTCTATTCAGAAGCACACTGAGCATAGAAGAGAGTAGGAGATGGAAGGGGATAGGAGGGGAGGGAAGGACCTTGCCATGACAATGCTTGCAGAGACCTTTCACTTCGGCTTGTATGGCAATCCCGAAGGAGAAATAGCACCATTGAAATCCACAAGGGCAGCTATGCAGAAGAGCACTGAGAACAGGGCCTCAGAGCTTCTCTTGTCCTGGGAAAGAACTCTGGTATCTGTGTGCTCCCCTGCATCTGAAGTCCAGGAATCAAAGCAGCTCACCACGGAAAAGAGGTTTCGCAGCAGTGCATCTTAGTGCAGCCACGCAGCTTTTAGTTCCCTCTCCTGACCTCCAGGAACCAGAGCCTGGCCAGATCTACTCTCCATGAGTAGAAAATAAAAATCTGAGCCACATACTTGGTTAGCAGGAACCAGGGAGAGAAGCGAGGGGCACCTGAGTGCCCTGGGGACAAGGACACAGGAGAAGGCACACAAAAACCCATTCAATTTGTCTCTGGAAGTGACTCAACTGTCATGTCCATCAACAGGCTGGCCATGATGAGGGAGTCTCATCAGGGAAGGAAAGGCCTGCAGCTGGCAGTGGCATCAGTCAGGTGTGACATCAGCTTGCATTGGCCACAGCGATAGGATGACAAG
This sequence comes from Cacajao melanocephalus, assembly GCA_963573385.1. Taxonomy (NCBI): domain Eukaryota; kingdom Metazoa; phylum Chordata; class Mammalia; order Primates; family Pitheciidae; genus Cacajao; species Cacajao melanocephalus. The sequence continues at coordinate 86,483 of CAUYLG010038913.1, forward strand.
GGCGCCTGGACTCCTTGGGAGGGGGAGTCCCAGGCCAGTCTCCTAGGAAGAAGCTAAAGCTGAGGCATGGACTTCAGAGCCTTAGTCCTTCTGTTTGGGGAAAGGGTAGAATCTTCTCCCTTGCTCAGAGAGGAGCATGTTTCCTGAGGTCATGGAACTCACACCCTGACTCTCAGATGAACTGGCTTGCCCATGCGGTGGTTTCCAGACTCAGAAATGCACCAGAAAAATGGAGAAATACTCTCTCTCTCATTCCAGTGTTTATCAGAGGTGGGCTTTGCCTGTTCTGAGGGTAGCAATGTTGTAGCAGTTCCTGTAGCAGAACTGAGCTGGGCCAGCAGAAGCCAAGGGCTGGGGCCTGTGTGCTCGGGTTCCTTTAGCACCTGCTCTCACCCTGCTGAACTCAGCTCTCCAGCACAATTCTCCCTCCCCCACGCTAAGGGCAAGGGACACTGTGACAAAGCTTTGCAGCAAGTGACTGAGGGGGTCGGCAGTAGTCTATAGTTGCCTGCGGAAGGCCCTCAGCTGGGAGACCAACTCCACATCTCATACTAGGCCTGTGATTGCGGTTCTGTGGCCCCAACCCCAGCTTAGACTCAATGTCTGCTGCAAATACTGAGGAAGGTGCTAAGGGCAGATGGGCATCCAAAGAGAGCAGCCGAAGTGATTCTTCCAAGCCTAGGAGGTTTCCCACTTTCAGAGACTATGCAGCAGGAGGAGGGAAGGAGAGTCCTGCAAGGGCTCAGGTACAATTAACCAGAGCTGGTGTGTGTGGGCATGTGTGTTGGGCACCGCTGTTGGCTGCAGCCCAAACCAGTGAAATGGCAGCCTCAATGTTGGCACAGCCAACGTGTGTCCCTTCCAAGCCACAGATTGCTTAGGGGTGGCTGGAGGGAGGGGCTGCGGTGGGGTGGGCTGTTCCTGGCTTCTGAGTCTGGGTAAAGGGCATCACACAAAGTGAGGGGCACTCATTTTTCCAATTTCAGACCTGGGAGTTAAAAAAGAGAGAGTGAAAGAAACAGTAAAGAGAAAAGAGCCAGCCAGACAGAGCAGAGATAGGCAAAGAAAGAGATAGAGGATGCATTGCCCAGGTTGCATTACCTTAAGGATAATTTCTAATGTAAAGATACTAGTGAAGACATAGTCTGCATTGCCTAGGATCTGAAAAATAAGCATAATTGGATTAGTGGCTCTGAGAGTGAACCCAACACCAACAGGAAGGAGCATGTGTGTTAGGACAGACAGCGGCAGAGAGCTGGTGCTGGCGCAAGGGGCACAGGAGGAGCAGAAGGGGATGGGGGCTTTACCTTCAGAGCAATTTCAATGGTGAAAATGGTGGTAAAAACAATATCAAAATAAAACAGAATCTGCAAAACAAAAAGGAACAGGGTGGGGACGGGATGAGGAAGGGAGAAAAGCAGGATGGGAGGAGAGGTCGGTGGATGTTCACCAGAAAAGGGGCCACACTTCAAAATGAGATGCATGGAGCTTGAGCTTTTGTGCAGGGACACAGATGGAAATTGGGGGTGAGCAACACTCACACAGCGATCCTGAGGCGCGGCTAGCCTCAGGCAGCACAGCGGCTTCCCTTGAAGCCCCCCAGACAAGTGAGGTGAGCTTCCAGGGCAGGCCTCAGCTGGTACTGGATCTGAGCAGCATCTGGTTGCATGCTTTTCCCATTAATCCAATTTACTTACAAACCCAAATCGGACCACTGAGATGCTTGTCAAAAGGACAGAGAATGGGGTTTGTCTTTTTGCAGGGAGATTCAAAATGCTTTACTCACGTTGGTGGGACTGAGCTGGCCAGCTTCCTGTGTTGGTGGAAATCTATTCCTGGGTTATGTCCTCTGGGGCAAGGGAGGTGCATCCCTCAGGTGAGGTCTGCACAGGCTGAGGACGGGCTCCAGGACTGCATACTTTATTATATCTCAGGTGATGGATCAGGGATGGGGCCAACACCTGCTAACCTCAGTAAGACAGCCCTGGACCAAGCAGGCCCCAGGGCCGCAGAGTGGTTTGGCATGGGTATGGCTTTAGACCAGTGGGCTCCCTTCATGCCCACTTGGTTGGGACTTGACAAAGTTTTGAGATATAGCAATTCTTAAACTGGCCTTTAATGTTGTTCACCAGAGCCTTGGGTGGGTCCTCACATTTGGTTCCACTCTACAGAAGGCACCAAGACTCTCTTTTAGGTAAAGTCAGGCTTATCAGTGGCACCTATTTGCCGATGCTCCCCTGCTGGTCAGAGTACACTGAGAGCAGGGCAGGGCATGTAGTCAGTGGCCACATTTTCCCAAGTTTGCAGGGAACTAGAGCTTCCTGGGGAACATCCACAGGCAATGAAAGTCCTGACCTTTGCCAATTATCAAACCAGCTCAAGCATTTGGGTACATGCTCTCTTACTTGCTTGTGGTCCTAAGCTGGTTTTCTATCAAAGCCCTACTCTCTTAATGAACTGTTAGTTGTGGATCTGATTATGACATCTAGAACTGGGCTCCTGATTGAGCAATGATGTCAGCAACAGAAGCTGTGGGCCTGGCACAGCCCCAGGGGGAAGGAGTCCAGAGGACACAGGCAATGCATACATGGTTCCTGAAGGAGGTGTGCTGGACCGGGTCCTCAGCAGCCAGGGAAATGCTGCTGAGCAGAATGAAGAAGAGGATCAGATTGGTGAAGATCGTGTCATTGACAATGCGGTGGCACTGGAGGCGAAACCTGTATGGGAGGGGGGACAGGAGGAGAGACAAGTCAAGGCAGACAAGGGGAGCAGCAGTCGGCTCTTGGGAGCCCCTTTCCTCAGCTCTTCCCAGCAGCTGGTAACAGGCGCTTGTTGGCTTGAAGTGATCTCTTCATTCTGAAGTTTTACTGCTGCTTATGACAGCAGCAATGACAACCCCTCACCCCCATGGCGTACATATCACCTTTGACATTTTGGAAGGTTACATCTGAGACCTTGGGGACTCTCTGAATTTCCAAATCCTGCTCTGACATTAATAACTGGCTTTTGTTTGGGGACTTATTTTCCCTATCATTGAAAACAAGTCACTTTATGTGATCTACTCTGCGCTTCCGCATGGGGAACTACAGGACTACCTGGAGCTGGGTATGCTGAGAGGCCAGCCAAGCTGACTCTCTGTGGGTGATATGCTCCTGTATGTAATTCACTTCCATGCCCTGGCACGATTACGCAATTGAACTTCTAGGCACCCAGTGATAGTGCCAAAAATGCTAGATTCCTAAATGTCAAAGTGTCTTGTAACTATTTCATCTTGACAACAGTGTAGGAAGGAAGGTATGGGTGTCATCATCTTCATTTCATAGATAAGAACAGTGAAACCCAAGTAGGAGAGGCTTGCCCAGAAACACAGCCTTAGTGTGGGGGAGTCAGGGCTTCAACCCAGGCCTTCAGACTTCTGCTGCTAGCATTATGGTTGACTAAATGCTCTGAGAAGCCCTCCTGTTGCAGAAGCTCCAAATCCTTGAAGGGTCAAACTCCCTGAGACAACTCTGGTTTGTGAGAGTTTGGAGATGTCTGCAAGAATCATCTGGTTCAAACCAACAACCCCTCCCACAAACCCCCAGGAAGCTGAGGCTGTGTATGGAGAGCCAGGAAGGCAGAGTTGCCAGAGGATGGAAGCCAATAATAGCAGTGGTATCAAGAAACCGCAGGTTAAGCCAGCCTTGAGGTGGGGCAAGAAAGTCTGGGACTCTTAGGCTGAGCTGACATCTCTTAGGGGAATCTGAAAGTCTCCCCAGTACTACTTTAGGTCCTCAGGACTCTCACAAATGAAGAGGAAGTGTTGGGGTCCCAATCAAATTCAGATTCCAAATCAGACACCAGACACACAAAAGGACAAGCCACTAAGATGAGAAATCAGAAGAAACACCGGATAAGTGATTTAGACCCCAAAGCCTGGGGGTATTGGAAATATTAGACACAGACTATAAAACAGCTATATTTGAAATATTTAATGAAATAAAAGACTAAATCACAAAGATGAAAAATCGATAGAAACCATTAGATTTAGAGCGATGGATCTGGAAAATGAAACAACAAATGGAACTGACTGAAATAGAAACATACAATGGTCAAGATAAAAAATTGGTTTAAACAGTCGTATAGATTAAGTTGGAAATAGAATTAAGAAACTGGAAGATATAGCTGAAGAAATTTCCCAGAATACAGAAAGACAAGGAGATGAAAGATATACAAGACCCTCTGAGAAATAGGGAGGACAGAATGAAAAGGTCTAACAGATGCCCAATTGGAGTGTCAGAAGGAAGAAATACAGAATTAAAGAGAAGCAATATTTAAAGATTATTGCTGCACATTTTCAATAACTGAAGAAAAATCTAAATCCATAGGCTTAGGAAGCACAATCTATTCTAAGCAAGATAAATGGAAAGAAATCCACATCTTGACAAATGGTGGTAAATCTGTACAACCACAAAGGCAACGGAATATGTTAGAAGCAGCTACAAATAAAGGTTAGGTTACTCACAAAGGAATCATAGTTGGAATGACAGCTGACTTTACAGTAGAGTAACACCTTTCTTGTGCTGTAGGACAAAACCTTTCTGTCTAAAATGATGTACACAGCAAAACTATCTTTCAAGAGCAAGAAGTGAAAACAGTTTTAGGTAAGTAGAGGCCAAGTGAATTTGCCATTATGGAACTATAGGAGCTTCTGAAGAGTGTACTTTAGGAAGAAAGAAAATGTTTGCAAAAAGATGGACTGAAATGAGTAAAAAAATGGTGAACAAATAAAATGGTAAGGTGTACATAAATCCAAACACACACTATCTATATAATAAGAAGACTCACTAAATTGTTGGGTTAAAAATAAAAGTTGGTCTAAAATACTAATTACAATTCCACATAAGTAAAGAGATGAGTGAGTTAAAATATTCTAAGGTCAATCTAATGGACAGGAGGAGGTTCTTGATACTATTTAACATCACATTTCTGAGGTTAGATAGACTTGGTAAATTATCAAGAGTAATCACTCAAGGAATAGAAGTAGAGTTAAACATTTCAAAAAGTGGAGAGAAAAATAAACACAGGTCTTCTGATTCAAAATCCAGGACTCTTCCCTAGTCAGTGTCTGTTTGTACAATTTGCGTGGAGCTGGGAGAGTCTCTCAGTCTCCATTCAGAGGTTCAGGTAAAATACAGGAAACTGTCGGGCTGGTATTAGAGGGAGCAGGACCCCACCTTCCCCACCATCGCCGCACACCTGTTGTTAGAGCTGAAGATGAAAAACGCGCTGGCTTCTGGCATGGGCACCGCCTTTTCCTTAAGGTGAAGCTCAGAGAGTGGTCGTGGGCGAGGGCCGACAGGCATCTCTGGCTCTTCCTCATCATCTTCTCCTGTAAGAAGAACAGCACCATTCTAAATAACTCCAGCACTCCCACTTATTTTACCACTTTCAGAGACCTTCCAACTGGCAGACATCATTGTGGCTCTGAAAATGTAGGGTCCCAACCAAGGCAGATATTCTGCTGTCTCCCTGTGGGTGCTGCTGCAGCTCATGTCTGTTGGAAAAGACTTATCTGGCAGTGCACAATAAGGGGGATTGTAAGTAGGGTCACCAACTTGTCCTGGTTTTAACACCAAAATTCCCACATCCCAGGAAACCCCCTAGTCTTGGGCAAACTGGGGTGATTGGTCAGCCTACTTGTAAGGTATGAGAAAAGGTGACCAGGTAGGACAGGGCACTGCCAGGGGTTACTCATCTGTCTCGGCGGCAGGTGGGGGGAAAGGGTGTGGCTTAGTTGGCTTGTGGAATTCCTTGCAAATAACCCCACCCTTGGAAGTTCCAGGAATTGGAAAACCAACGCTTTCTCAATTTCTGAAACTAAAAAAAAAAAAAAAAAAAAAATGTGCTGTTGAGATAACAGGACAATACTACTGACCACAACAGGCCCTTCATGCAAAGGTTTAGACACTGACACCAATGAAAGAAGGGCCGTTGTTCTCCCGGCCAGTGGCCACATTTAAAGTGGACCAAAGTCAAACAGCTGATTCCTGTGCTTGCAAGCCCAATGCCCACGGGAGGAAGCACTGAACACCCTGTGCTAGGCAAATGTGTATAAGACGCTCAGAAGGGAAAGTAACAACATGGAACTGAAGAGCAGTCTGTCCGATCAATCTCCTGGATCACAATCCTGGCTGTTTCTTTCTAGCTGTGTGCATTTTACTGAGTCTCTCTGCGCCCCAGTTTCTCCATGTAAGGTGGAATAATAATCGTATAACTATACTTCAGAATGGTGCCTGGCACTTAGCAGCTGCTATGTAAGTGTTTGTTGCTTTTATTACAACCTCTACCCATGGGAGAGACTTGAAGCCTATAAATTAGTGTTTAACGTTTTTCTCAGTCAGATCCTTACCACCTATTATTCCCTAGCAAACTGTCCACTCACATCAAACTATATTCTGAACACTTCACTACAGCAGGCTGAACAGTTTCTCCGACAAACTCATGTCTACCTAGAACTTCGCAATGTGACCTTATTTGGGAATGGGGCCTTTGCAGATGTAATTGGTTATGATGAAGTTTGTTCTAGGCTAGGAGAGGCCCTAAATCTAATACTAGCCATGTGTGGTGATGCGTGCCTATAATCCCAGCTACTCAGGAGGCTGAGGAAGGAGAATCACTTGAGCCCAGGTTGCAGGGAGCCAAGATCTCACCACTGCACTCCAGCCTGGATGAGAGGGAGACTCTGTCTCAAAAAAATAAATAAATAAAATAAAAAGAAATGACTGTTATCCTTATAAGGAGAGACACAGAGACACAAAAACACATTTAGGGAACAGGGCCACGTGAAGACAGAGGCAGAGATCGGAGGGATGCATCTACAAGCCAAGGACTGCCGGCAACCACAGAAGTTAGGAGAAGAGGAGAAGCAAGTGAGGATTCTTCCCAAGAGCCTTTCAGAAGGCGCTTAGCCCTACGGACCCCTTGATTTAGGACTCCCAGCCTCTAGAACTGTGAAAGGATGTATTTCTGCTGTTTAAACTACCCAGCATGTGGTCACTGGTTATGGCAGCCCTAGAGAGCTGACACGCTCACTGTGTGCCCTGTCCTTCCTCATGCTCTCTCTCTCCCTGTTTGAGCTGCTCTTCATCTCCCTCTCTGCAGAGCACACAAGACCCCCAGTGCCAGATAGCATCCTCCACCCAGGTTTCCTGAGTACTTCTGCTCCAGGGAATGACCTTCCTGTGAATACCAGCAGTAGCTTCTGCCTCCAGTGCCTTCATGACCGATTTTAAATGTCTTTCCTTTCTCTCTATGTACTGAAAACCCTGGAAGGAAAAGCCATGCCCGGCACTAGATGCCTTTATTTCTTGATGATGACTGAACTTCCACACGCTTTAGAAGGAAGGGAACTTTGCATAAGACCAACGTGAAGGGAATACTAGTCTGGCTGGAAAAAGATAGTTATGGGATGCTCATTTCGTGGACGCAGCCATGCCTCTCCATGTTCTCCCTCTTCTGGTTCAAATGAAGCCAAGTACTGCAAAGAAAAAAATGCCTGGCACAGAAAGCAATTCTTTATCAGGCAAAACACATTCAAGCATTTAGGGACCCAAGGCTTCTTTGGAGGACCAGCGGCACACAGGCATCAATAAGATCCTTTCTCTGGGGTAAGTAGAGCTGACCAGCAAGACAATTAATTTTTTTTTTCAGCAGAAGAGAGGCCCAAGATGAAAGCTGACTCCAGGCCAAGAGTTGGAGCTCTTGTGACACCCAACCCTTGGTACGTAAAAGGAAAGTCTTCTACTTAGAATAAGTAACACCAGAATTGGTCTAAATAATGATATTTACAAGTGAAATTTAATTGAGAAGGATCTTAAATTCTTGCCTAGGTGTTTGTATTCCTTTCAGTTTTGCTCAAAATGACCCAACACTTTCTTCTTCATGATAATTTGATAACAGGTAATTTTATGCTTATTTTAATCATTTGTATTTATAGAAACCCATATTTACTAGAGCTTTGTGCCATTCGAAGTTCCTAATGGAAAACGGTGCAGGCTCTTCCATCTGCATGAGCTCCCTTCCTGTTTACGAAGCTCGGCGCTGAGCTCCATTCCTGGGGAGAAGCAAGTTAGCTGGTCCATTCAGACACACAGCAGCTGAACTTCAGGCACAGTGCTTGAGAGGAAATGGTTTCTGAAGGACAAACTCAGATGCGAAAAGGGACACAACTTTGACAGCATGTGAAGCTTAGCAGGTATTATGGATAAGGCAGGAGGCTGACAGATCAGGAAAAGTCAGGCAAGGCTCCTTTTGGGATTAGCAAATGAACCACCTAGACTCCTACTCCCAAATGCCAGTAGAATACATTAGGGGTCTTTCTTTCCTGTTTTCTTCTTGGAGGTTTGGAAAAAGCATGGAAGTGAGCCTCTGCTGCACTCTGGAGTTGCTGCTGCATTCCGGAAGGCAGGTTGGAGGATTCAAAAGTAAAACCAGGGTAGCACTGAAAGCCCCAGCCTTGGCCCTTGGGAACCCTTGCTCCTCTCCATTTGACGCCCATCCTCACCTCTGTGATTTCGATCTTGGCCACATAAAGTAAAGACCTTTGTAAGATCTGGTGCCTACAGAGTATTGAGTCCAAGGCTGAGAACACAAAGCCGTGGGTCTTGTCCTCAAGGACCTTAGTTTCTAGCAGGGCACAAGGGTCTGCTACCAACTGAAGGGAGTGCATGGTGGGTAAGGGCCAGATACCCAGAGCAGTACCTTAGGGCACCAGGAGCACAGGTGGTGGATATAGTTTCTGCATTGGGGATCTTCTCTTTGCTGGCTCAATTAGAAAACCTCAGAGTCACCCTACCTTCCTCTTTCTCTCTCCAACATCTAAGCGATGAACAAATCCAGCTAGTTTGCAAAATGTACCCCAAGCCTGACCCCTTTCTGCATCTCCAGCATCATTCCCTGCCCAAGCTGCCATCCTCTCTGCCTGGATACTGTACAAGTATCCTCCCTGCCCCAGTTCTGCTCTCGACCACCACCACCCTTTATCCACAGAGCACACAGGGAATCTCTGAAAGGGTGAGTCGGACATCGGGTCAGGGCCTCCTCTGCTCAGATGTTCTGGCGGCCCTCCAGGGCACTGGATCAGACCCAGTCTCCCACACGTTCTTGTGCCTTCTGCCCTGCCCTTCTGTCCTGCCCTGGCCTCCTTCCTCAGGGCCCTATCCCTTGATACTTTCTGCTTCAGGCACACTGGCCCTCTTTGGAGTCCCCACAACAAAGTGCATCCCCCGTGAGAGACTCTGCACTCAGGCCCTCCATCTAGAGAGCTCTTCGCTCTGATTCCATGTCTAGTTGCTTTGAATCATTCAGGCTCCAGTCAAATGCTGTGTCCTCAGCGAAGCCTTTGCTGATCACACGGTTGAAGCAGCCCGGCCCCCAAGTCACCCCTAACACAATACTCGATTTTACTATCTTCACATCGTGTGATGTCACCTTTTTGATTGGTTTGCCTGCTGCCTGTCTCCCCACTGATATGTCAGCTCCAGGAGGCCGGGGGTCTTCCCTGTCCACCCAGTGCAGGAACCCCCCATGTCCCTGTACTTAGCACAGTGCCTGGCATACAGTAAGTGCTTCATGAGTAGTTCATTAATATCTCTCAGGTTTCTCCCAACTCTCAGCATCTCTGACGATTGTACAATCCTGCAAAAACTCCTTCGGCCTCTCCAACTCCCCGCTTCAAAGCTCAGTCAAGACCACCCTTCTGTATTAAGCCCCCAGATTCCACCACCTCACAGCTGTCCTTGTCACTGAACCCCTTGAAACAATAAAAGCCTCCCCCAGCACAGGTGGTGCTGACTACTCAGTGTCTGGCGGTACGCATTTCTTTTTAATGTGTAGCTGTTAACTTTAAGTCCTCAGTGGCTCTTGTGAACATCTACATGCTCACTCAAATACATTGATAGATTAAACAAAAGTAGAGTTAGCTTCCACTCATCTGGGCACAATGCTTTCCTTTCCAGTGAGTTGAGATTTTTCTCTATAATTAGGGTACACTAATCTGGGAGGCTGAAACCAGCTGGCGAGCTTTTCAGATAAAACAGAGAGGGAAGGATTCTAGGGCCATCGCTGGCCTCAATGGCCCCCTGTTGGATTAGAAACAGGCCCCTCCTCTGAGAGTTCATGGTCATGCAAGGACAACTGAAGCAGCAGCCAGCAGAGCGTACTCTGGAGTCCAGCTCCCACTTGGCTACTTTGATACATGGCTTTGCGTACAACCTGGACAGCCTAAGAGGGAGGGGGAGGACAGGGGGCAAGAGAGAGATGGGGAGGCGGCAGGACAGCAGGGCCGTGTGCTCCCTTGCACTGGCCCTTTCTTCTAGCAGTGCGACTGAAGGCAGACCAGGAGGGACGCTCACCAGTTCGTGAAGGTGCCTAAGGGACACCTGCATGAACCAGGCATGGTAGGGGGCAGGGGCCTGGAAGGGGCAGAGGTCAAGAGCACAGTGATAGATCAGGTTCTTCGTCATTCATGGTTCAGAAGAGAAAGAGAAGCGGGAGGGAAACGGACATTGACCAGAACGGAGACAACAGGTCACATGATCCTCAGAGGAGTCTCTGGGGACTTCTGCTGCCCCTGGCACTAAAGGATCCAAGAGCTAAGTTTGGAGGCAGGGAAGGAGGAAATGGGAAGGCAGGAAGAGCTGGGAAACACAGGCTGACTTAGCCTTTTGGGGTAGGATGATGTGTGGAGCCAACGGCTTTAAGAGCATGCTGCCCTTTGGACCTCCTGGATGAGGACCGTGAGACCGGGGATAGGGCACAAATGGGCATGCTTGGGGCTGGCTTCAAAGGCCAGAGTGACAGCTGGTGTATGTGGTGGGGCAGTTAGGGCAGCCTTAGGTCTCAACACAAAAGTAGAGATGCACGCAACCAACAGAAATGATGGGGAGTGGGCCACATGCTCACAAAACTCAAGAATCCTGAGGCCTCAGCAGAGGCTGGGAAGAGCTTTTCAGCTGGGAAGCGTAAGCATCCCGCAGTCCTCAGAGCTGCCAGTAGCTACGTGAGAGGCGTCTCTAGGATGGCTGACGTGGTGACAATATCCTCATTAGCCCTTTTTTTCTCAACATTCTTCTCTTTCATTTCATTAGAGCAACAAAGAAGAGAAAAGCCAGGAGTACAGTATTTAGAATAATAGAATTTGAGATTCTTGTTGAAGTTGCAAGAGGTGTATCTGCTGTACAGGCCCAACTGCAGCTGGATGCCTGTGTGAAAAGACTCTCATACCAGATCTGCCCTGCTGTGTGTGTAGGGAGGCCCATCCTGGAGGCTGGCCTCATGGGAGGCTCTTCGCAGGGCCCTAAGGAATTTGTTTTATTATTGCCTTTTGTTTTAAATCTTAAAGATTTATGCATGAGTAGAGTCTCACCTAGTAAAGCTCATATATATATTCCCAGCTTCAACAACTTTGGACATTTTGCTGATCTTGTTCCATTTATCTTCTCTGTACCATTTTTTTTGTTGTTGGAGTATTTTAAAAGCAAAGCAACTCATAAACATTTTAGACTCTGGCCATAAACACTTCAGCAGTTTAAAAACAGAACTACAAAATATTATACCAACAAGATTAACAAAACTACTTTAAATCATTTAGTTTATTCAATTTCCCCCAATTACCTCTAAAATGTCATTTTAAAGTGTATTTGTTGCTTCAGGATCAAGACAAGATCCTCCCATTGCATTTGCTCAATAATTCTAGTATGTTGTTGAAATTCCCTAAAAGTTTCGCCCTAGAAGGGTTTTTAAGAACTTCAAAGACTTAATGCACTGCACATGGAAACTGTTCTTTCTATCCAAGCTCCAGGAAACCACATCCTATTCCCTTGCAGAAGGAGGCGAATGAGGATGGTGTGACCACAGGGAGTCTGGTTCCCAAGGACCACAGAAGATGCCTGCAAGTGTTCTTAGCAGAGAACTAGCGGAGGGAAAGCAAAAAGGAAACCTAGCTTTGCTCACAAATGTAGAAGGTTCTCAGCCACCTAACTTGGTGAACAGCACAAATAGAGCCTAACCTACAGGAATAAGGAAATGTCAGCAGTCCCTTGATGGCATGTTATTGACTTCAAGCTGGTAACTGGTGATAATATCTGCCATTTTAGGTCAGAGGAAGGCAAGCCCAGGGCTTGGACAGGGTATGGGATTTCAGGGAGCTGGGAAGTGAAGCCTGGAGGGAGGACCTCTGACCTCTGACATTAAAGCCCTTGAGAAGCCAATTGCCTGCCAATATATGTATCAGATAGAAGCACGAGAAGACGGAGTCAGTAAGATCTCCTTCTACAGAGACCTGAAATCATTTTCTAAAGCAACAAGTTGGACATCTGTGGTGGCAGCTGTCCCTGTACTCGGCACTGCCTCCTGAGTAAGGGCAAGGCAGATTTGGGATTTATTATTAATATTAAGTGAGCATAATGTTGCAACATATGCCATACTAATACATTCTATAAATTAATAACGATTTTACAATCTGTAATGTAACAAAAATTTAAATGTATACAGAATCTAGCTTGGAAAGGACACAAAAGGACTGCTCAAATGTGATCTCATTATGAAGAAACCAGAAACAAAGCTGTCTCCCAGATGCTGACTGACGGTGCTTAAATATGGAGATAGAAGACACTTAGCAGTGCAAGACACTTATAGAGGGACACTGGAACCATAGTCCCTAATACATGACCACTTCCATGTGGCTTTAGAATTTAGATCTCTGTCCCCAACCTCCCAATCCCAGGTTAGGCAGTGGGACTGGTACCTGTAGTTTCTGGGTTGGAGTAGGGGCTCTTATCCTCATTTTCATTGGGTTGGAGGTCATCCATGTTGATCTAGGCAGTCACAGGGGAGAAGGAGGAAGAATTCAGTTAGATATTTTCCACAAGTTAAGAGGCTTGCAGTAGCCTTGAAGTTTCATTTTAGTCAGCGACTTCGCTCAAAAATATGTCCTTGTCACTTTGCACATCCCCTTCGGGACATCAGGGGAGGGCTGGGACCCAGCCAATCTGCTTTCTCTTCCCCGTCCCAGCTCTCCTGTCCATCCCCACGGGCTTTCTTTCCACTGGGTGTCTTTCTTTCTCTCCTCTTCTCCATGGGGGTCTGGCCTGGGAAGGCTGTGGCCCTCCCTCCCCAGCACCGGCCTCACAGCTCCAGGAAGGAGACAGCTCCTCACCTTGGTGGTGGGTGGAGACTCCCCGTCAGCCGTGATAGATTTCAGCTCAATCTTCTCCTCCTTGGATTCCTCCACTGCCGGCTTCTCCACCACCTCTTGTTTCTTCTCTGGGCTGGCAGTCCTGGCCAGTCAGCAGCAGAAAAAAATAAATGGTTGTTTACTGGAGTGATAGGGAACAGTGTGAGAGGGAACCACCCTGTGGCCTGTGAGGGCCAGTGGGGGCAGATCCCCTGGGTCTGTGTCCAACTTCCTTTCTCCAGGGCACCTCTCATGTGCAGCTCAGTCACAAGCGCTATGGGGCTGAGCCACACCTGCTCTGCCTGGCACACAGTTGGCCTCTTGCAGCTCCAGAGATGCCTGGGTCATGAAAGCAGAGAAGGATGGTGGATCTCATCTAGGATTGGCTCCAGGAGGAGCTCTGCTCAGGGCCCGGCAGCTGTGTGGCTTGGAACGGTCCCGTCTAGATAATGACAGGATACAGCACAGAGCCCCGTCTTGCCTTCCTAACACTGGAGCTGAATTACACAGCAGTGAGGAGGACTTCCTCTGTACGCTGGAGCTGCGTTTCCCCACTGAACTGAGTGGTTGCTTTCTCCCTACACTCCTGCCACATATCACAGCTTCTCAAAAGATAATCCCAACCTCCTAGACAGGTGGAGAATATAACACCATTGCAGAGACTATTATCATTCATGATGGTCCCTACCAGAGTGATGCTTAGGAATTAGGATAGAGGCCCAACTTAGCAAGCTTCAAACCCAGAGTCCTCCTAGGAGGGACAGCCAACAGAGGCTGGCAGTCAAGCCTCCCTCTGCCACCAGTGGGATGACATTCCAGAATGGGGGCCCTGGAGCCCGGGGCCTGGGCAAGTTTAGAGGGTTACCTGGCCAGCTTCTTTCTCTCCTTCTCCTCTTCCTCCTCCTTTTGGGCAGATGTGAGGCTCTCAGCATCAGCCAGATTGTCCACGGCAATGGCCAAGAACACATTCAGTAGGATATCTGTTTGTGTCCATTCTTAAAGAAAATGACCCTTGGCTTGGGGTTTTGGTGGGCACAGGGGGTGGGGGGGGATTTAGGACGGGCAGGGTAGAGCTCCTCAGCAGAGAGAGCTTGAGGGTGAATCACTCTGAGGGAGTCAGACCGCAACGGTGTTCCTCCCCTCCCCTTCCTCCCCATCACCCTCCTGGCTACCTGGAGCAATCTAGAGAGCTGAGAACAGGCTAGCCTGCACACTGGAGCGGGCGGGAGTGAGGCAGCCAGCCGTGCCTTGCACTTTAATTGCTGGGTTTCATGATTGGTCTCCCCGCTGAGATGACTGGCTGTGACTGACATTACAAACAGCATTGTCTCTAGCAGGATGCAGAATGCTCTTAAGAGCGGTTTATTAGAACTGGGCGCCGAGGGGGTGGATTGGTATCTCTGCCAACTCTAATGTGAGCCTGCACACAGGAAGACCCTTGGTGGGTTTGGCTGGAGCTAGCCAAGGCTTGCGAGTTCCCAACGGGGGCAGTTCTTTGCCCTTTCTCCCCACCCCACTGCCCCAAAAGAAACACTGTGGGTCAGAGAACTGCAGAATCAAAGAGAGCATAGGTGGAAGGGGCTTTAAGTTTGTGAAGTCTGACTCCCAGCCCCAGGCACCCAGACATTCATACCATTTCACTCACAGGGAAGCCGCAACTCAGGCAGGGGAAGACGGGCTTTTCCCAGGAGGCTTCTGGACATGGGTGGGGCTTTGCATGCATGATCCCATTAAAACTCCCAAAGACCCTTTACGTAGTAGGTACTATGATTCCATTGCCGCATTTTACAGACACTGAGGTAGAGGACCTTCTATCTGCAAGAGGTCACCCAGTTGGGAAAAGAGGAAACCTTGACTGCAGGCTTGCATGACTGCATTTGCTGCACTGCCTTAGCTGGGACTTGGCCCAGAGCTGTTCCCGTGTTACCCCAGGCTCCGGACGTGACTCTCTCGGGGTTATGAGCTGGGGAAGAGAAGCAGCACCCATGGTTTGTGACCCTGGAAACCTGCCCGAGCCAGGATAAGGAAGGAGCTTTTGGGGCTGTCTGAAGTCTGCGCAGCTCTGCCTGTGACTAAAGTCCTGGAGAGCAGCATCAGAGGGAGGGGAGCTGACCAAAAAGCAGGAGGAGAGCTGAAGGTCACTTCAAGGACAACCGCTCATCCTCCCTCACGGAGCGTCCCGCCTCTGAGCAGACGCAGTGGCCCCAGGGCAGCAGGCCCGCTCCGGCGCGTCCCTATCGCAGTCCGTGTGAGTGGCCGCACACGCCGCAGCGCCAGGGGGCGCCGCTCACCTAGATTACCACGAGAGCACGCCTGGAGCGCGGCGCCGCTGCGGCCCCGAAGGGTTCAGGAGGGCGAACCTCCCCTATGCCACAGCGGCAGGTTTCCACCCAGACCCACCTCCGCCGCCATGGCGCTCTGGGCTGGGTGGTGTGAGCCCGAGCAGGACAGCCCAGACCTGGGGGCGTGCCCGATCGGCATTGCGCCGCAGGCTGGGGGCTGGGGGCCGCGGGGGTGGGGGGCAGCAGCAAAGGATACAGTTTCCACAGATGAAGAGGATGATGAAGTAAATACAGACTAACATCCCTGGAAAAGAGGGGCCGCCATAAGCCATGATCCCATCATACATCACCGAATTCCAGTCCTCCCCGGTCAGGATCTGAATGACACATTCCCACCAATAAGGGACACAGCGTTAGACCAACAGCAAACCCAAAACCACCCTGCCCTGCCCCACTAGCCAACAAAATTGTCCAAAATTTCCCTTTCACTTCTTTCCCTCCTCCTGGCCCCCAATTCTCCTCCCCAGGGGCTCTGAGCTATTGAACTCTCCTTAGACAAAATGCCTGGCCGTTGGCATAATATTATTTGAAGAGTGACTACAAGTTTTGGCACGAAGATCTCTGACTTTCCCCACTCATGCTTGAGCTGACCATCAGCCATTCCTGGGGGTAAGGCATCAGGGCCCTTTTGCAGTTGTGTGTTTGCTGAGACTGTCACATGCTTTCCCCAAACATTCATCATTGGGGCATCATCTTTAAGATTCTGACAACATCTACATGTGATTCATTTTTACCTCTAAATCAATCTACTTTTAAACTTAAATAAGTGCCACTTTAATTTTGCCGTGGGCCAAAATATCTACGAAATCACAAATTTGATGGGCCAGTAATATTTTTTCCTAGGGTCAAGCATGATGGGTAGGAAAGCCAGGGCTTCGTCACCCTCCCCTCCCCCAATAAGAGCAGTCTGTTTTTCTTTGTTTCTGTTTTGGGCTTTCATGGAGAATTTGAATAAAGGAGTCCATGGATAAGAAGACGTTTTTAAAGAACTCAGTTAGATTGTTTCCCCTAATGGTCCACCCACCAGTGGAATTCCATGGCAGATGGGGACAGGGGAAACTAGAGAAAAATCTCAAGACTCTCCTGGGCATGGGGCCTCCAGGGCTGATCTAGGCTGGCTGTGGCTGCCTGGTGAAAGGGTGCAGCTTTCCACACACCCCCCCACCACCCCGCCACTCAACCACACCAAGTCCGAATCCCAGCAGAGAAGAGTCCCTACCTGAAACACAGTGAGGAGGGACTGGGGGAAGTTATCAAATGTGCTCCTCCGGGTCTGCATCTCATCAAAGTTGAACTTTCCTCCAAAGAGCTGCATCCCCAGGAGGGAGAAGATGATGATGAAGAGGAAGAGGAGAAGGAGCAGGGAGGCGATGGAGCGCACAGAGTTCAGCAGGGACGCCACCAGGTTGCTCAAGGAGTTCCAGTACCTGAGAGCCAAGAGGAGGGAGGTCAGCATCCTGCCCCTCGCTGTCCTCCCCATTGCGCCTCATTCTCACACCTGCCCACTGCAGGTTCTCAGAGGAGCTGCCACTTCTGCTTTTTCCCTGTCCTCGGGGGAGGGGTGTTGGCGGTGCTGTGAGCTGGGCCACCCCGGAGGGAGTTAATTCAAGGTCCCCGGATGACTAACCTGTTGGGGAAGAGATGGGGGCAGTGGTCAGAAGCCGGTGACCTAGCTCTGTCCGATACCTGCTGCATGTTCCTCTGGACAAGACATTTCACTTCCCTGCCTTCTGCATCCCCATCTGACAAACGGAGACTGCTGTGGCCCTTGCTTCATTAGGCTACTGGCAGGATTGCCTGACATGTTCCACCTTTCTCCAAAGAGCCCCCCCGTAGAGTGCTTGGTACATAGCTGATTAAGGTTGGTAATTATTGTGTTTGCTGTTGGTCTCTAAACAGAAAAAAAACCTTTTTTTTTTTCTCCATGAATACCAGTCTGAGCTCAGCCCAGGCAGCAGCTATCTAGCAGTGGCAGGAATGAAGTCACCCATGGGTAACAGTAAGTTCACGGCTTGGTGAAGTTTCCCAAGTTCATCCCGTCCTTAGATTTTGTTTTTTAAAGGGCTCTTCCTCTGGAGCTTCTGATTGATTCGCTGTAGTTTGGAGTCCAGACATCTGTGTTTTTAACAAGCATACTACGAGATTCTGATCAGCAGGTGAGTTTGGGAAACTCTAGATTATAGCAAACCTGTCACACGCACTGGGGCAGCTCAAAGCACGGGTCCTCTGAGTGGGCGGGAGCTCAGTCTTGAGTGGATATGGGCTTTCAGTGGGATCCCTGCGGACGAGGTCCTCACTCCTTAAGGTCCTGGGGGCTCTCTCCACTGTAAACACAGTGGTCGTACCGAGGTCCTGGGAAAACTCCTTTCTCATGAAAAAGTGGGCGGGGGAACCTACTAATGGATGCAGGGTGGGTGCCTATGGGAGGGTCAGCTCAGGATCAGGAAGTGCACCATGGCAAAAGACATGGCCCCGAGGGGAGCAGAGGCAAGAACAGAAGAATCTCATTTCCCTATGGCCCCCTCTGGCCCGCCCGCCTCCTAGAGTTCACTACCTTGAGAGATTCCCAGCTCACCACCAATCCAACGGATTGTTTTTTGCTGCTTCAGTGAGTGACACGCAAGCCACTCCCACTGCAGCCACAGCCTGGGCTCATGTCTTCAGAGAATGGTTCCATACCAAGGGACAGAAACAGAGGGGTCATAGTTTGGATAGCAACGTGAACTCCTTACCAACCTGCAGCCTCAAGTGCTCCGTTGGCCGCCACAAATCCTGCTTTTCCTCACTTCTATTTTGCCTGCCAGCTATACCCGCTCTGTTTGCAGAATATTAATATACATTTATTTGCGTCTGCTCTATACAGTCTTGTCTCACCAAAATAGGCTCTAAATTTTAGAAGGCAGAAGGTTGCAGGGTTTTTTACTCCCTCCATCTTCCCCATCTCTGTTCTTAAATAAATTCTGTACAGCCCAGTATGTGTGATGGACTGCCTGGAACCCCTGAAGGCTAGCGGCTATAGTGATCTGTTTAAAGAAGGAAGTAAGAGAACACTCTCTAGAGAGTGTTCTAGGTAGAACACTCTCCCCTCTTACAGCTAAAGCAGTTTCCCCAAGCCTGCCCAAGGATCAACACCAGTGGAGGTGGCTGGGCACAGTGGTGACTCATGCCTGTAATCCCCTTTGGGAGGATTGGCACTTTAGGAGGTCAAGGCAAGAGGACTGCTTGAGGCCAGGAGTTCAAGATCAACTTGGGCAGCACTGCGAGACCTCATCTCTAAAAAAATCAAAAAATTAGCCAGGCATGGTGGTGCATGCCTGTAGTCCCACCTACTGGGGAGAATGAGATGGGAGGATCAATTGAGCCCAGGAGTTGGAGGCTGCAGTGAGCTATGATTGCACCACTGCACTTCATCCTGGGTGACAGAGTGAGACCCTGTCCTAAAAAATAAATAAAAATACTAATAATAAAACAACAACAGCAGCAGCAACAAAAAGTCAGTGGGAGTGTGTTAGCATTTCCTAAATCCTGATTCTCAGGTCTCTCCCTGGCACCATGAAACCCTAATCTCTGACTCTAGGGCTGGTGTAATCCTCACGTAGCCAGTCCAACGCTTGCCAATACACTGGGGTTGGGAACCAGCAACTTTAGAGCATATTTGTAATGAGAATTTCCAGCTGTATCTGAGGGAAGAGTATCTGCACGTGCACTGAAGTCACAAATCCCCTAGAGATCCTCTGTGCACTCAGCCACCATGGAAGATTCTGGAAAAGCCTTAATGGCCATGGAAGGTTGGAGCCTTCATTTTCATGAAGTAAAGAGGCATGTGGGAAATAACTCAGGTATGTCCAACAGTCATGGGGACCAACTGCAGCCTGACAAGCATGTTCTGGCTGCAGAGGGAGAGGGCCAGGCGCCGTCCTCAAGAAAGTCTGGGGGAGGCACCAGATGAGGGGCAGAGAGGGAGAGTGAGGTGGGGAGAGTGAGGTTTGGCATGCCTAGGGCTTCAGGGAGGAGGAGGCTGTGGGCCAGGAACAGATCGAGTCTCTAGGAGGGGTGAACGCTCCTGGGAAGGGGGAGATGGAGCATGAAAACTGGCAGGACCTCTTAGAGCAAGGGTGGCGTGGTCCTGCCAGCACAGCCAAAGACAAGGATGCGGGTGTGGGCACAGAGCTGTGACTGAAGGAGCGCCCTCTGCCCACTCTCCCTGCCACCCCTGCCTCCCTCAACCCCTGGGGTGTCTGGGAAAGTCTGAGCTGTACCATACCGGGCTTCATGCTCTGACAGAGCTCCTGATTCCTACCCGTCACCTTCCCCATCTCAAATAAATGAGAACCATTGCTTTTGGCTCAAGGCAAAGTCCTCGGAGTCATCTTCCTGGCTCTCTCACACTCCGCATCAGCAGATCCTGTGCCATCTTCACGACGCGTGAGTCCTGACTTTGGCCACTTCCCACCACCTCCTCACCCTCACTGCCTGGACCCCCGCTCTGGGCAGCTGCTCTCCAAGCTGCAGCAGCAGCGCGTGTTGCTATGGGGTGAGGCCCACGAAGCCTCAGTCTTCCTTAAGCTCTTCAATCACCTCCTCTTCTCCTCTGGGTCAAAGCCGGAGTCCTCCCAAAGGCCTGGCAGAGGCTACAGATTCTGGCCCCAGAGGCCCAGTGACCAGCCAGCTGCATTCCCCTCCCTCGGGCCCCTCACTCTTTCTCCAACCCCCACGTTGCTCCTGCCTAGACAAGGCCATGCTGCCATCTGCCGGGTCTTCTGCAGACATCCGTGGGGCTCACCCCTTCAGCTCCCTCAGACCTCGGCTCACATCTCCCCTGGCCAGTGCTCTAGCCCTCATCACACTCGATGGATAATTATTTCATATTGTCTATTTGCCCTTGCCAGCATGTGAGGCCGTCAGAGAGGGAACCTGTCTGTTCTATTCATATCCTTAGAGTCTAGAACAGTTCCCAGCACAAAGAAGGTGATCGGCGAATATTTTGTTCAGTGAATGAATGAACTTGACTATGCGTGTGACACATCTGTACTTCCTGGAGGGAAAGGCAAGGGAGTTGCACAGTCGCTTCTGTGTGTGTATGTGTGCACCTAAGTGGAACACACTTTGCCCAACAGTGAGAAGTGGCTGTCTGCTCCTGCTCCCACAGCCTTCCTAGGCCCATAGCTTCCTGACATCCATGGGGAGGGATTTTCTGAGATTCCTCACTGACCATGCATCAAACTAATATGTATCAATTTGTCCTACAGAAAACAGGGATGCAGGCCGGGTGCAGTGGCTCACACCTGTAATCCCAGCACTTTGGGAGGCTGAGGCGGGCGGATCACGAGGTCAGGAGATCAAGACCAGAGTGGCCAAATGAAACTCCGTCTCTACCAAAAAATACGAAAACTAGCGGGGCAAGGTAGCTCATGCCTGTAATCCCAGCTACGTGGGAGGCTGAGGTAGGAGAATTGCTTGAACCGGGACCAGGGAGGCGGAGGTTGCAGTGAGCTGAGATCGTGCCATTGCACTCCAGCCTGGGCTACCGAGTGAGACTCCATCTAAAAAAAAAAAAAACAAAAAAAAAAAAAAAGAAAACAGGGTTGCTATGGCTTGAGCAACACTTAGGGGTAGGATTTCCAGACGATCTCTGTGAATATGTGTCACCTTTGGGAAAGAACTCACATTCTCAAATTCAATGGTCCCAGGTTTGAGGGTACAGGCCAGCCTGTGTCTAAAAGATGGAGTGGCACCAGCCTACCGTCGACATGAAAAACGCCTGGGGGAAAAGACACCGTCCTGGGGATCAGCGACATAAGACATGGCTCAGACAGACAGAGATAGGGTTGTTCGTACTGTTTTAGTCTTCAGCCTACTGTTGCTTCCCATTCAGCAGGACAAAGATGGGGTTGGGCCCGAGGCAGGACTGCCACCTGTCCTTTCCTTTCCTTCGCTTCAGGCTAAAGAGGGCAGGCTGCTGCCCAGGGCCTGGCATCATGAGGGGTGCTCAGCTTGCCAAGCAGAAGGCTTCCATCCCTAATGTGCAAATTACTTGCGGATGTTTTATGTGCTTGTCTAGGAGATGAGACAAAGGAACTGCTGAAATGATGTGGCCAAGAATGCTGATAGGGCTCAGAGGAGGAGGGCTGAATTCTGGAGCCTGGCAGGCCTTGGCTGATAGCAGGTTCCGGGTGGAAGCTGTACTATCACTGATATGGATGAGATTTGGAGGTGTCCAGGTGGCAGCCTTTGAGGTGGGTAGGGTGACGTGAAACGCCGTTTAAAGAAAGCAGCTGGCAGTCCTGCAGGTCCTCACACTCCCTCCTCTTAATGGGGTCTGATGGCTCGTACAGCTACGGCCTGAAGATTGGATGATGGCCTCCTATCCTCGAATCATGCTCTTTTTTAGGAAGACTCACTGGTGGTAAACTAGAGGGGTTCATGGCACACTCACAATCAACTGAAGCTTTGTTCCTTATTGGTCAAAAATATGAAATACACACACTCACACGCCAAAAAGGCAAGAGCTTTGGAGAGAAGCTAGCAGCAGAGAGTAAAGCAATCCATGTCTTTTGGTCACAGACCTCATGGAGAATCAGGAAAATGAAGCACCCTCTCATCGGAGCAGTATCCACACGGCCACAGGTGCACAAGCTCACAGTCAGTACTGCAGGCTCTATCGCACCCGGGTGCAGGTGTCCAGCTCTAGACCACCCCCCCAGCAATCTGCCTGCATCGCCATCCTTGGCATCAACTTTCCTTTCCTATTCTCCAGCTGCTGGAATCATTCTCTCCAAACCGTGGGTCCTTGCCCACCCCAACCCCCATCGCACCCACCCGGCTCACTGTTTTATCTTTAAAGTACGGCTCATCAGGGCTTTTCATCACATCAAGTTCTTTGCCACCTGTTTTCTCCTTCCCTCTACCTTCCTACTCCCAGCTTCCCTTTAAGCCCTCTCACTTGCTCACCACCATGTCTCTTGTTACGTTTTCCCTCTGTCTCTCCTGATGTAAGTTACCACCATCCGTTCAGAAATCCTTTTATCTCTATTTGTTTCCCCTTCTCTAAGTCTGTCTCTGGGTTTGGGGCTCTGTGGAATTCTTCCTCCTCTTCTATAATATAAAGTGACCTGAGCCTTCCTTAAACTGGTACTTTCATCTCACGAACCTTTTGCTTCAAAGAGCTCTCAGGGTCAGGTCCTTTACCTTTATTCTAGGTATAGAGCAGAGCATTGAGCTTGCCATAAATAAGTGATCTTCAAAATAACAGTATCTCCCACTTTCAGATGCTCTGCAAATGTTCCACCCTATTCTCTCTGTGTTCCAGAGAAGGTCATAACTGAGTTTGATACCTACCCAAAATGTTCTCATCCTGAAGGGTAAAAAAAATTCTTAGTTTTGGTGGCAAGTGATCTACTGTTAAAAGAGCATTTCTAAAGCAATCTCTTGTGTTGTATCTGTGTGGCTGGGACTCTGTGGGAGGCAGTGGAGTGAGGAGGAGTGAGAGTCAGCTGAGGCCACCTGGGGAAGCAGGTAGAATCCATCCAGCAAATGAGCAAAGGAGTGGGTGTCCTCAGAGCAGAGCTTCTGTCAAGTTGAGCCCTGGTCCCTTAAAACACAATAGACCTGGGGGCCTGGCCCAGTGGCTCACACCTGTAATCCCAGCACTTTGGGAGGCCGAGGTGGGTAGATCATGAAATCAGAAGTTTGAGACCAGTCTGGCCAACATAGTGAAACCCATCTCTTCTAAAAATACAAAAAATTAGCTGTGTGTGGTGGTGTGCACCTGTAATCCCAGCTACTTGGGAGGCTGAGGCAGGAGAATCGCATGAATCCGGGAGGCAGAGGTTGCAGTGAGCTGAGATCACGCCATCGCACTCCAGCTCCGGCGACAGTGCAAGACTTCATCTCAAAAACAAACACACAAACCACACAATAGCCCCGGGAGGGATTAGCATGCCCAGAGGTGGAACTGTATATGCTGGCCTGGGCCAGGAGGAGTCAAGCAGAATTCTAGAGTATTTTGGTCTGGGACAGCCTGGGCCCCAAAGCCTCACCTACTGATTCAGTTTCTAGTGGTCCCTGCCCCTGCTCCCATTCATTCTAGCAGCCTGGGAAGGCCATTTTGTGTTTCACTTTTGAGTCAAGGCCTGACTTGGTTAACAAGTTCAAAGGTCTTGTCTTCCCCGTTTGCGGCAGATGTCTTGGTGACATTGAGAACCGGACCTGCATGGGGAGTGTAATCTGGTTAAGCAGGCAAGGTGGTCTGGCCTGGACCTGGAGATGGCCTTAGCAGTGTGCTCCTCTGAGCTTTGGAGCCACAGGGCTACTCAATGTCACCTAGTTGGCCCTTCCAACCACAGTTGTGTTAGGTATAGGGAGTCATCTTCCCCCGCATCTTCTTAATCTTTCTCCCAGTAGGTGACACCAGTACGTTCCCATTCCAGAGGAGAACTACCCGTTGTGGGGACAGACAGACTGCAGGCTTTGGAGTCTGAGCTGCCTTTGGCACAGAGCCCTGAGCGGGAACTTGGTATCTGCCAAAGAGACCTCCTTAAGAATGGCCCTCAATGAGCTCAGAGGCCATAGGGGGCCTGAGAAAAGTGGGGGCTAGAAGGTAATGGGAGAGCTGGGAAGGTGTGGGGATGGATCTGCTGCTTAAGGCCAGATGCTGGTAGGGACATGGAGCTATTTCAAGCCTGGAAGATGTGCTAAAGGCTCTCACCTGGGGCTCCGTGGGGCCCATATGTAGCCAAGATTCATGAGTCAATCTGTCTATGCTCAATCAGCCCCAGCTGTCATCTCAAGGCCTGGGAAGGGAGCTTCAGGGGAGGAGCAGCAGAATAAATGAAGAGGGGTTGAAGGCGTGAGAGGGAAAACAGCAAGGGCTAGAAGGGCCTCACTGCATTTGAAAACCAGTGAGATGCCATTAGTGAACTGGTATCACATCCGGACTGTATCTGTCTGAAGCCATTCTCCCACCCTGTGGAATATGTCAGACTGGGCTGACAAAGAGTAGACAAACTGGATATTGAATCTGGGCAGCACTGAGAGCCACGGGTGGAAGGACTCAATCCGTCACGAGGCTGGAAGGCGCACCATTCCGGGGCATTCACTCAAAGATGACAAAGAGTCTGGCCATGTGCGTGTCCCACTGTTCTCAGCGAGCAGGGATCTTGTCTTTCTCAATCTTCTATTAAGTAATTTTCTTACAGACTCGTACAGTCTTCCTTTTTTCTTGAAATAACAGGATGAGTGATATTCATAGATGTTGCATACTCCCTACGGTGTCCTCAGATTTTGATGAAACACAAAAAATGTAAGTATGTAAAGAATTCATTTTCCTCATAATGATATATCAGAGACATCTGCTCCCTTCAGGCATCATGGAAGAGTTGTAAGTCCACCCTGATCTCACCCATTCATAGAAGCATTTTGGAATGCAAGTGACAGAGAGTGATGCTGTTATGTTACAAGGACAATATTAACTTATTTTATTTTTTTTAAAGAAACTATTCACACACCTTGGAATTTTAGCTCTCAGTAATAAATTACTTGCTATACACTGTCCAGCTGCTCTGGATGTGCCAGCGTGTCATGACCTCAGGGTGGAGAGTCATTCATTTAGATCCCTGTTCCCGACTCTTGGACAATGGGCCCTGGGTGAGGGCAGAGCAGCCTGGAATTCTAGAAAGGGATCCATGAGTCCATGTGTACACCAAGCATTATACTACTCTGAATAAACAGCCTGTCTTGCATTTACATTACCACTTTTCAAACATACACAGATTTACAGGAATTTAAATTTAAATGCTCTGCTAAATTCAGAGTAGCTCTTACCTTGGTATGTTTTCTCAGTCAAAAACTATCCAAAGTACCATCTTGACAGAATTAGACTACACTATGAAGAAGATAGTGGAGATGTAAGAACCAAGTTTTTTGGCTGGGCAAGGAGGTCAGCCTAGAGGGAGGATTGCTTAAGGCCAGGAGTTCCAGACCAGCCTGGGCAATATAGTGAGACCTCATCTCTATGAAAAAGAAAAATACTAGCCAGACATGGCACTTAGAGTCCCAGTTACTTGGCAGGCTGGGGCAAGGAGGGGGTATCATTTGAGCTCAGGAGTTTGACGCTACAGTGAACTAAGGTTATGCTACCACATTCCAGCCTAGGTGACAGAGTGAGATTCTTTCTTGAAGAAAAAAGAACGACAAGAAGAAGAGGAAAAGGAGGAGGAGGAGGAAGGGAGGAGAGGAGGATGAGGAGGAGGAGAGAAGGAGGAGAGAAGGAGGGGAGAAAGAGAGGAGAAGGAGAGGAGGAGGGAAGGAGAGAAGGAGGGAGAAGGAGGAAAGGAGGAGGAGGGGAGGAGGAGAGGACGAGGGGAAGAGAGAAGGAGGAGAGAAGGAGGGGAGGAGGAGAAGAGGAAGGGAGGAGCAGAGGGGAGAAGAGGAAGAGGAGGAGAGGAGGAGGGGAGGAGAGAAGGAGGGAGAAGGAGGAAAGGAGGAGGAGAGGAGGAGGGGAGGAGGAGGAGGAATAATAATAACCAAATTTTCCAATTGCATATGAAGGGCAGATTTTAAGACAAGAAAGTAGAGCAAGAGCAGCAGTAGGAAATTAGGCCAGTGGTCTTCCAGTGAGATCATTGGACCACTAGCATGGAACTCTCCAGGAGTTGCTGGCCAAAATCTCTAGAGATGAGCTCCTTCATGAGCTCCTTCATGGGTTCAGCCAAGTTTAAGAATCACAATCACTGCTTGAGACTACATTATTTAAAAAAAAAAAAAAAAAAAAAAAGAAGAAGAAGAAATTTCTTCTACATGTGCGTAGCAGCAAGACATTGCAAAGTATTTTCCAAGAAGCAGAAGGCATGCACTTGTCTGATGGCAGGACCATGCAGAGATGAGCCATCTCAAGGTTCAGCTGAAGGGACCACAATGTCCACTTCCAGCCCATACTTTAGGCATTTTTCTTGGTCACTGTCACCCAGTTCGAAGGCTAGGGCTAAGGACAGCCTTGTGGGATTCCTGACCTAGCTAGTGTCTTTGTTGTTTTCTGAAAGCCCCCAGAGGGTTTGGAGACTTGACAAGGGGAAGATGACGGCCTTTGCCAAAGTCACTTTCAATTAGACAATGCATTTTTTCTGTTTATAGACTTCATAGAGATCTGAAAATACTACTACTCTTTCTTGCGGAGGGACTACAGGAAGCTCTCTGATTAAGATAGATTTTGAAAAATGGTTTCTTGGCAATATCTTCAGATTAGAAATAAATCGGTGATTAAAAATAGAATGAATGTTAAATCTTTTCAAGATATCATAACAATATATAGCAGCAAGATTTCTTTTCTATAGAAATATATATTTAAAAAAAAAACCCAACAACCAAAATAGAGACTTCTGAGAATTATTTAAGAGGCATTGAGAACTCCAAGTTAAAAATAGCTTTTACCAGACCCCAGGAGGAACAAGTAGAATCAGCAATTATTTAACAACAAGAACCAGGTCATAAAGATTCTTTAAGTCCTGTCTCAGGGACCTAGACAAGAAGACAGTTCAGCTCTCAGCTCTGCCGTGCACAGCAGGTTAGGAGCACAACACCTCAAGTCAGACCGACAGACCTGCCTTGCCTTTTAATCCCAGTGTTACCTCTGAGCAGTTTTGTGACCTTGGGCAACTGATAACTCTCTAAGCCTCCGTTTTCTCCTCTGCAACATGGGAATAATGATAGTAGTAGCCTCCTGTAGGTAGTTGGGAGGATTACTCAATCTAACATTTGTAGGCCTCTGGCTCACCCTGTCTGGCACAGAGTAAGCACTGGTGCATGGCAATCGTTGCTGCTATAAGGATTTCTACCACTTTTACCGTAAACCAAGGACTTTCTGTAATGCCAACATATTGAGGACACTCGGGAAGAGCTCTTTTTTGATGGGGTCAGGGAGGGAAAGAAGGTTGCTGCTTAGGAGCATTAAACTTCTGCATTTTAATTGTGTGTATCCATTAAGTCCCTCTTCTGAGATTCGACCTTCTCTAGGAATGTCTCCTGCTCCCAGTTTCTCACAGCAGGTGATTCCCCCACCCACCACACTTTGCCAGCTCCTTATATTCTGTCTTAGATTTTCTTTTAATCTCTTCATGTGCACAAACTCCATCTCCCCCAGCCAGACTATACATTTCTCCTGGGTTTAGTTCATGCCATATGCCTCATGTTTCTATTTTTCCATCTCTCTGAGCTCAACACACAGTATATATGTGGTGGGTAAATAAGAATAAGAGTATGTGAATATGTAGGTCACTATTAGCTCTCTTCTCCTTCTTCCTTCCCCTAATCATAGCAGTCATAATAATTAGATTAATAATAAAAGCTTCTGCTTATTGCGTGCTTCCTGTGCACTAAATGAAATACTTTAAATGCCTACCTCCCTGGACCATCCACAACACCATGTGACCATGCACTGAGTGGCTGCCAAGGGAACGTGATGAGAAGAGCATTACCTAGGGACACTTTGCAGGCCTCACTTAGCCAAGTTCAGAAGTATGCTCTGAGCAAGGCGCCATCAGCTCCAAATCCTGAACAGAAGACACCAACCTCCACCCCTTTGTACCCATCACAATCCAACTGATGGTTTTAGTGTAACTGTTATCAAAAATTCCCCAAAGCAGAGATTTTGGGAGCTCCCTAAACAGATTTTTAAGGACAAGGGACTTGTACCTTAGAGGGGCACAGGCTGAAAGCTCCTTCCAGTGTTTCCTGTATGTCTTCTAAGGTTGGCCATAATGCACATTAAGAAATATAGATTATACTCCAAGTCAGGTCTATATCTCAATTTTTTTTTTTTGAGATGGAGTCTCACTCTGTCGCCCAGACTAGAGTGTAGTGGTGCCATCTTGGCTCACTGCAACCTCTGCCTCCTGGGTTCCAGCGATTCTCCTTTCTTAGCCTCCTGAGTAGCTGGGATTACAGGTGTGCACCACCACGCCCAGCTAGTTTTTGAATTTTTAGTAGAGACGGGGTGTCACCATGTTGGTCAGGCTGGTCTTGATCTCCTGCCCCCATGATCTGCCTACCTTGGTCTCCCAAAGTGCTGGGATTACAGGCATGAGCCAACATGCCCGGCCTATCTCTCAATTTTTTATGAAACAATGTTTATGTTTGCATGAGACCCTCTGATGTTTTTCTATTTCATTCTTTAAAAGTGATGGCTGTGAGAATGTGAAGAAATTGGAACTCTTATACATTGCTGGTGGAGATGTAAGATGGTTTAGTCTCTTTGGAAAACAGTTTGACAGTTCCTCAAAATCTTAAACATATTGTTACCAAATAATCTAGAAATTCCGCTCCTAGGGATGTGTCCAAGAAAAACAAAAACGTACATCTATAGAAAGACCTGAATATGAATGTTCATAGAAGCATTATTCATAGGAGCCAAAAGATAGTAGCAACCAAATGTCCATCACTGATAAATGAACAAAATGTAGTGCATCCCTACAATGGAATATTATTCAGCACAAAAGAGAACAAAGTACTGATGTACGCTACAACACGATGGCCCTTGAAAACATTATGTTAAGTCAGAGAGGCCATCACAAAACCACATATTACAAGATTCTTCTCATATGAATGGTCCAAAATAGGCAACTCTATAGAGACATAAAGTGAATTTGGTTGCTGGGAGGGAAGATGGGGGACATGTGGAGTGGGCATAGAGTTTCTTTCCCAGGTGATGAAAATGTTCTACAAGTAGAATACGGTGATGGTTGCCTAACACTGTGAATATAAGAAACAATTAAATTATGCATTGTGAGGGGTAAATACATGGGACATGAATTATATTTCAGTAGAGCTGTTTTAAAATGATGTCTGTGATCTAATAAATTGATTCCACCACTCCCAGTGGGTCATACTGCCCTCTCCCTGCCCCCCGAGCCCTGTCCTTGTCCTGAGAGTCACTGCTTGGCTTAGACAGGGAGGGAGATGGCCCACTTTGGGTGGGGACTGGACCAACACAGGGAGGGGTGAGCATGCTGGCAGACAGGTGAACGCCATCTGCCGTGCAGTATCCACAGCCCTCTGCAGTGAGTGGATATTGATCACATTTTCAGCAGCACTTGCCCTGCTGGAAGACTGCATTTCTCAGCCTCCCTAATGGCTCAGGTGGCCAAGAACAGAAGCCCTTGGTGAGATTTCTGGACAATTTCTTCCAATTTGTTTCATTGTGTTAAAATACACATAACATAAAATTTACCAGCTTCACCATTTTTTTTAGTGTAGAGTTCAGTGGTGCTAAATACCTTCACGCACTTGTGAAACCGCCACCAGCCTCCATCTCCAGAACGCTTTTCACCTTGCAGAACTGAAGCTCTGCACCCATTAAACACTAACTCCCCACTGCTCCCTCCCTCCAGCCCTGAGCGGCCTCCATTCTGCTCTCTGTCTCTGTGAATCTGACTACTCTAAGAACCATGTATAAATGGAATCATACACTATTTGTCTTTCTGTGACTGGCTTATTTCCCTCAGCATAATGTCCTTAAGTTTCATCCACTTTGTAGCATGTGTCAGGATTTCCTTCCTTTTTAAGACTGAATAATATTGCACTGTATGTGTAGACCACATTTTAAAAATACACTCATCTGTCTTAAGGCACTTGGGTATGCAAATATCTCTTTGAGATCCTACTTTTAATTCCTTTGGGCATATACCCAGAAGAGGAATTGATGGCTTATAGGGTAATCCTGTTGTTAATGTTTTTAGGAATTGCCGCACCATTCCCCACAGTGGCTGCACCATTTCACATTCCCACCCATAGTGTACAAGGGTTCCCATTTCTCCATGTCATTGCCAACCCTTATGATTTTCAGTTTTGTGGATAACTGCAGTCCTCATGGGTGTCTGGGAGTGATTGCTGGGAGTGGAGAGGCTGACTTGGACGGGGTGGTCAGCCCCTTGGCCCCTTTCTCTTCTTCCCACCTCCAATTTGAATGTGATGGCTCAGTCTCTAGAAGCTATCTTACGACCCTAGGGAGGAATCAGCACCAAGGCCAGTGAAGCACAGGAGAACAGACTGGGTCCCTGATCCTTTCCTTGAAGGCACCTTGGCTACCTGCCTCTGTGCTTTTTTCCTGTGGCTAAGTCCCTGGCTTGCTTACACGACTGAGTTGAGTCTCTGGTATTAGCGGCCAGAGGGATTTCCAAACGATGTGCCATCTAAATGAATACAAACTCCCCCCCATTGCATGTGAGCTTCAGAAAGACCCTTTGAGGAAGAACAGCTCCCCTCCCACCCAGGCCTTGCCACCTCCCTTGCCCTCTGGGAGAACTTCTCCTTGAGTCTCCTCTCCAAAGGGAGAGGAGGAGCCCAGTACCTTGTGATCTTGAATATCCTCAGCAGCCGGACGCATCTGAGCACGGAGATGCCCAGTGGGGACATGATCTTGGTCTCCACCAGGATGGTCTCCAGGATGCCGCCGCACACGACGAAGCAGTCAAAGCGGTTGAAGAGGGACACGAAGTAGGCTTGCAGGCCCAGGCTGTACATCTTCAGGAGCATCTCTGCCGTGAACAGCGCCAGCAGGGCCTTGTTGGCCGTGTCTGGCAGGCCCAGGAGAGGGACGACATCCAAGCAGGGCCAGAGGAGGGCAGAGGGGGAGGCCGGGAAAGGAAATACAATAATTATCTCCATTGGAAGAAAGATTCCCCATGACACCTCTCCCATCTACCCTGGCCAGAACAGAAGAGTTAGGGCCAAGCCAACGGGAAAGGGCTCTCTCGTCATAATCATAACAGACATTTACTGAGCATCTTCCATGCACCATAGGCTCGGCATACATAATCTCCACTGCTCACGGCAGGCCCGTGGGGATGGTACCATCATCGTCACGCCCATTTTCAGAGACGAGAAAGGAGGTTCAAAGAGGTGGGTAATCTGTGCAGGCCAAGCGCCAACAGCTGGAGCCGCACTGTCTGAGTCTGACTTCTCCACCACTAGAGCCCCTGCCTCCCAGGACTCTGGAAAGCAGCTGTGGAGGATGGGGCCAGGTCTTGCCGGGCCCAGCAGTGATGCTGAGGCCTGGCTAGCGGGACCCTCATCTAGCGGCCCAAAGAAAGGTGTAGAACATGAACGACCCATTGAAGACGGTTCCTT
The DNA here is from genome assembly GCA_963573385.1 of Cacajao melanocephalus. Lineage (NCBI taxonomy): Eukaryota > Metazoa > Chordata > Mammalia > Primates > Pitheciidae > Cacajao > Cacajao melanocephalus. The sequence continues at coordinate 118,160 of CAUYLG010038913.1, forward strand.
GTGCTCAGCCCCTATTCTCTTCCCTGCCATTTTGCTCATTCCATCCTCACTATTCTGGTTAAGGCCACCTCAGGGCTGCAGGAAGGCTCCAAGGTATTTAGAATCCATGCTAGGAAGTTGGCAGCCAGGGGTCAGAGATAGGCAAACAAGCTGCAGCTCCTGTCCTCGTCACTCGGGCCCAGCGGTGACTTTGCAGCAGGCCAATGGCGTGGGCCCAGTCAGGGCAGCCATCGCTGTTTCTAACAAGGTAGTGCATTTTATGGTGGGGTTTTGGAGCTGCCAGGCCCTTGATGTCTCCAGCACAGCACCTGCCAAGAGCCCTGACCATTGGCTGCTTTGCCATCCACCTTCTGCCTGTGCTGATGCCCTCCCTGGGCCTTGGGGCTCAGTTACCAGGAGGAAACCAGGACAGAGCTGGGGCCGCCACTCACCTTGGACTTCTGTGAGCCAGTGGGGCTGGTTGTAGTGCTCAGAGGCAATGGTGAGCGTGTTGAGGAACACCAGGAAAATCACCAGCCAGTAGAAGACATTAGACTTGACTGCGGCGCGGCATTTTCTTCTGCAGAACCGATTCCATCGGCGCCAGTAGCGGCTGGAAAGGGGAAGAGGAAAGAAGGGTGAGGCTGGCTGTGAATTCAGGTTTCCTCTAATCCAAGATGCATCACCTTGGCTCTTCTCACCCCTCACCGACCTGGCCTTGCTACAGCAGTCCAACCTGGTGGCAAGAAGCCCAGCTTCTCACCCAGCTAACCAGGCCCTGCCACCCTGGGGATGCCCCTGAACTCCTCCAAGCCAACTCCTCCAATTCTCCCATCTGTGAAACAGGAAGAGGGCAAACCTCACGGGGTTGTCGTGGGGATGAATCAAATACCTTATAATGCATCTGCCTGCATTGCAGTTGAAGGTGCTCAACAAGTAGAAGTTTTTTTTTTTTTTTTTTTGAAAAGTGGCATTCTTAGAAATGGTGTTGCAAGCAATAAGAGCACTATTAGTAACAGTGATGGGGCCAGTACCATATCAGGCACTCTCATGCCTTCTCTTCAATTCTTTCGATAACTCTTCAAAGTATGCATGATCCTGATTTTTGTGGAGGAGAAAACCAAGGGCTGGGAGGCTGAGTACCTCGACCGATATCACAGTGGGCAGAGCCAGGCGTGGTGTTCTGCCCAGCCTCTTGGCCCTGACTCTGTGTGCCACATCCATATGGTGAGAGGGATTCGCCTGGAGCACAGGCTCTTTGTTTTTCTGGGTTATAGAATCTTTCCAGTCTCATGACTGTTTTTAATTCTGCCTTTCAGAAAAAGGGGCACATCCCCCCCCACACACACCTTTACATGTGAGCCCATGCAGCACACAGACCCCTCAAACGTCATCCATGGTCCATGGAATGCTCCCAGTATCTTGGTTTAGGGGCCTTTGTCAGTGATTCCCAAACCTGGCTACATACAGAATTACCTAGGGAACCCTCCCCAAAAGCCCACTGGTCCTGAAGCCCCAACACCAAACCAATTAAATCCGATTCTCTGGGGATTGGGTATTTTTAAATACCCCCCACAATACCATGGGTGTTCTTAAGGTTCCCCAGGTGGTTCTAATGTGAAATGAGGGTACGGAGAAAACATACAGCTCTATTTAGTTGAATTCAGTAAAGACTGAATTAATAAATGAATTAATAAATGGCTGCACTGCACAAGGACAGAGGAACCACAGCTGGAGAGGTGCTGTGGAGCAGACCGCAGGGGCCATGCTGAGGGCTTGGGGAGGGAAAGGACATGATCAGATTGGACGGAACACCCCACAAAAACAGCTCCTCTGTCACCTTCTAGACCAGGGAGAATACGAGGAATTCTCTTCCTGTTCTCCAGGTTAGAGTTGATGAAGGTAATAGATTTATTAATGGAAAAGATAACACAGAGCTGGCAGCAGTTTTGGGGGCAGGCTCAACAGACCCTTGAGATGGGTGGATGTGCAGGATGAGAGAGGCATGTGCGAAAGAGATTGCCGACATTTCCAGCTGGGGTGCTTTGGGAGGGTGGCACAGAGGAGGAGTGGAGTTCCAGGGAGGGGGTCAACCATGAGAAGCGTGGAGTGTTTAACTTTGGGGCACCTGCAGGGCTTGTATGCAGGCCCACCAGGCACTGGAGACAGCTCCTGCTTGGGTAATGAAGGCAGGAGGAGAAACAAAGTAGAATCCTGGTGATAAAGTCCATGAATATTTGTATTTTTCCATAAAATGATCTCCTTTCTATGAATCTCTCTAGTCTAGACAGACATTCCTCTAAATAAGCATGCAGAATCTGCCTTGGGGCAGAGATTTCAAACCTCACACTGCAGCGCATTAGTGGGTCATGAGATTTATTGAGTAGATCATGACTGGCACTGAATAAAGGAATAGGGTGGAAAATATCACAGCGCATGTCATATCATAAGGAAACTGCTTTTTAAAGTAACCACTAAGGAAAAAGTGTATTTTACCTAAAACTTTGTTTCCGGTGTGCAAGTGTGAGTGTGTTTGTGTGTGGCGTACTAAGTCTGTGTGTGAAAACTAGCCCTCCACATTAGCATGAGGAAGCTGAACTGAGGGCCTCTATTCTAAATCAGAATCCATGGTATGAGTCTGTTTCTCCAGTCTTCCTGCCAGAGACAACCATCAAGTCTCCGTGTCACCTCCTAGGTCGGGATATGCTGGTGGTGGCGCAGCAGGCCCCATCTGGGTGAACTCGCTGCTCTGTGAATGGCCTATTCCTTCCCAGCCCCCGGGCACATAGTGGCACCACATGTGGGTGCGCCCCAGGGGGCAGGGACAGCTCTGTGCTGTGTGCGCTGTCCTCAGCCTCGGTCCTCTACTTCCAGAGCAGAAGCCCCTCCAAACACCATCAAACTCCAAGATGCCAGGGACAACCAGTGTTCCAAGGTTCTAGGATGTGGACCCGGGCTGCTATGGATCCCTGCACCCACTCCTAAAATTGCCCCGTGGAGTAGCCAGACTTCATCCACCTTTCTACTCTGTCATTCTTCTATCGATCGTCTGCAGAAAATCCTGTTACCAAGCCTTTGCTAAATCTGTGATGAGGTCAGGAGAGTGAAGAGTAATCTAAGAAGGGTACTCTTTCATCAGGACTGTAGGGAGAACTTAGTTTTTGGCTTAAAGAGCAGAGAGGGGAGAAAGGATTCATCCCCTTTAATCCTTTAAAGGTTCTGCTCTGGCTGGAAGGCCATCTCCAGTGAGTGCCACACTTTACACGGGACACTTGCCTACCACTTGGGGGAAAATCCACTACACAGGGAAGTATGCCACCAGGTCAAAAATATGGTTTCCAATTCGTATACTGAAGAGGTATCTGCACTCCTCTGTTTACTGCAGCACTATTTACAATAGCCAAGCTACGGAATCCACCTAAGTGTCCATCAGTAGATCAACGAAGGAAATGTGGAGCATGTACACAATGGAATATTGTTCATATTGTTCAGCTATAAAAATGAATGAAATTCTGTCATTTGCAGCAACATGGATGGAACTGGAGGCCAGTAGATTGAGCGAAATAAGCCAGGCAGGCACAGAAAGACAAATTATGCATGTTGTCACTTATATGTGGGAGCTAGAAATTAAAACAATTGAACTCGTGGATATAGAGAGTAGCATGATGGTTACCAGAAGCTGGGAAAAGTAATGGAAATGGTAAATGGGTGAAAACATACAGTTAAATAGAATAAATAAGATGTAATATTTGATCATACAACATAGGAGAGAAGGATGGTGACTACAGTCATGATAACTTATTCTATATTTAAAAATAACTAAAAGAGTGGAATTAGAATGTTCCTAACACAAAGAAATGATAAGTGCTTGAGGTGGGGAATACCCCAATAATCCTGGCTTGATTTTCACACATTGTACACCTAGATCAAAACATCACATGCACCCCATAAATTTATATACCTGTTAGTGCCCATAAACATTAAAGATTTAAAAAGTAATGATTTCTAAATGCACTTCGGGATTCTTGCACCCCCAGACATACTGCCCTGGATCTGAGGGATGGTGGAGGGTGGACAGGGGGACAAAGGAATGGGACAATGAGCCCCAGATGGTCCTTTTGAGAGGCGACCTCTGAAGTCTGCCAGATCTTGATATTAAACAGTCTTATCTTGCAGGGCCTGCCTCTGCTTGTTTCCTGTGATTGTGATTATTAATACTGTACAGAAACTTGGCAAGGTAGTTTTTTTCCCCTAAAAAATGAATTTTCAGGACGAACTCGTATCTGGTCTTAAATAGCTGACAGTGGAAGTTGCAAAGAACATGTTTTAAATAGATACAATCTCAAGTTCCAGAAATCACTGATAATTGTTATTCAGAGTCCAAAGCAATCACGGTTGCTTTCTTTACTGTATGTAAAGCTGTCTTAGAGTGGGCTTATAGGAGAACTTGATTATGCCCCTCTTTCCCCATGCTTGGGGGCAGTGGGTATGGGTGCTGTGTGGTGAGGCCTGTTCCATGGATCTGGAGCTGCTATGCACAGACCCCTGAGGAGTCGCCAGAGCAGACAGGATGGTGTCCCTTTAAACTGGGGTGCTCCTGAGCAGACCCATTCGGGAGAGTCACATGGATTTGGGCTGGTTGGGGGTGGGGTAATTACTATCCAGAGAAAGTATTTAAAGATAATTATACACCTCCCACTCTTCAAAATATAGCTTTGCTTGACAACTGGTTTCCTGGCAACACTTCCTACTGTATAATAAATGTAATGGTTTATTAGAATGTGTAAATTTATTTGTGTTTACATATGCATGGAAGACACAGAAATTAAATAATAAAATAGGGAGGAGAAATTTGCCTGCTATTCATGTTCCCTTCACACTAACCGGAAGTCATTTTCTCTAGAAATAGAACCTTCCATATGTAGACACGGGAGAGAAGGATGGGTACGAATGGGTCTCATCTATGTCTCTAAACTTTGGGATCACTGCATTCCCACAGGAAACTTCTGCTCTCACAGGCATTCTCACAGCCCTGGCTATGCCTGCCCTTCTCCCTACGCTGGGCCTTCCTCTTGCCTGTCCAGCTGCATGGCGGGTCCTCCCAGCTACGGGAAACTCCACCTTTGCTCCATCCTCTCTGTCCTGCCCCTCCTGTGGGGCTCACACTGAGTCCCAGCTTCTCCATGATGCATGCTTCTAGTCTTCCCAGCCTTGGCACTCTGCAGTGCTTACTGTCTGCATTACTCATTTTAGTTCTACATCCAAGAAAGATTTACTAAACACTGACCATGGGCTAGGTACCAGATACTCAGCAGCTAGCACAATGTTCACAGGACTCCTCTGTGTAAAACCTACACGGAGACACAGACTACTAAGTGAGCAGTCACATCAGGGCCTAAGTCCTGGGCGGGTCCACACGGGAGCACACAAAGGGACACCTTAGCCAAGAAGGGTCCCCAGAGGAAATGAGTTATCATTTCCTTGTATTGTCAGGTACTTTTTATTTTTATGGTTCCTGCCTCTCCACGGAGCTCACAAGATCCATGAAGGAATGGGGCTGTGTCTTACACTTGGTTACAGACCCACAGGACTCAGCACAGTCCATCCTGCACAAGAACCCCTGGCTGATGGCATGATTGAACAGCAGAGATGAGCTCCAGGCAAATGTACTACCTCCCTTTGGAAGACAAGGCTTAAGATTCCTGGACCTCTTGTGACCCAGGGCTGAGGTTGGAGGTGAGGAGAGGGCAGTGCTCCTAAAATAGTTCGCTTGACATGCAATGGTGGACGGGCATCTGGAATCATAGACAATATGAAAATGGTGGCCCCTGCAGGCTCTTTTTAGCGGCTCGAGTAAGTTTCCACTTTTTTTTTTTTTTTTTTTAACCAGGACCAACAACAAACACAGAAAACCACTAAGTTTAATTCTCATGTAAATAAGTAACTTTACAAAGGCTATTAGAGATTGGGGCAAATTTGGATTTCTGCCTTGTTGCTGATGGTATGGCAGAAGTGAGAACATCGGAAGCATTTTCACTGAAGACTGGGCATGCCTATTTTAGAATTCCGTGAGGTTCACTTCAGAACTCCATAAAGTTAAGATCCAGAAACTCCAACTTCTCTGATTAATCCCTTCAGGTTGCAAAAGACTTCCTGAATCATTTGTTTCACAACTGTTTACATTCTATTCTGAACAGAGAGCTCCAAATGTCACAAATCTTTTATTTTAACTAATTCCTCAAAGTGAAAACCTGGATTGCCAAGGGAATACTCTGCTATGGCTATAATATTATAAGTCCATTAATCAGCCGAATTTTCCCTAAAGGTTCCATTCTCCTATTTCCTTTAAAGAAATCTTGACTTTGGATCATTCTATTCTGCAAATGGAATAGGCCAGTGTGAGACTCAAATTCCATTAACTGTAATTGTTAAACTGTTTCACCCGAGAAAATGATTAGGAATACTTTGATAATGTTGGGGTCATTTCCCATCTATTTGTAGCCTTCGATATTCCCTAAAAAGACACCATCGGTGAATTGCAGAATCTAGATTAGACAGCTGCTGTGTGATACCCGCTCATGTGTGAAACCTCCAGGGTCACGTGTCCTTGTGTGGCAGTTGCTAGCAACATGCAGCTACCGTGCATGGGAAAAGTGGTCAGTCCAGACTGAGATGTGCAGGAGGTGCAAAACACACTGAATTTCAAAGACTTAAGATGAATGCAAATTATCTCATTAACAATTTTTATATTAATTACATGTTGAAATAGTAATGTTTTAGAGATGTTAGTTTAAATAAAAGAGATTTCCTATTTCTTTTTATTTTTTAACCTGCCAACTAGAACACTTTTAAAAGTACATATGCGGCTTGCATTATATTTCTGTTGAATAGCATGGCTCTAAAGTTAACACACTCTGTGGACACACTAGTTATGCAGGAACAGGGTTTACCAGTCCTGGGCAGAACCTCATTACTAAGACGGTCCCGTGGTTGGCAGCAGATCCCCTGGGCCTGAGCTCTGATTTAGCCATACTAGAGTCCTGTGATCTGGGTCTCTCTAAGCCCCAGGATCCTCATCTGGAAGTGGGTTTCAATGATAGTGCCAACCTACTAGCTCTAAGCCTTTAGGAGAACAAAATCTACTCTCCACATTGCTGCTGTGTTTTGAGGGGTGGCTGCAGAAGAAGCCCTTCCCAGAGGCAGATGGTCAGGGTTGAATGGCCAACACATAGGAAAGCCTCAGAGCCAAGAGAGACTCCAGGGGTTTACAAGCACCATGGCTCTTTCCCTCTTGTTCAAAAGCACAGCTTGCACCATAGATCACTCGATGAAAATAATGCTCCCGGAGTGTTCCAGGCAATCTCTAACTTGAGACACAAGTACGTAATTTTCCATTCCATCCTCTGGATCATGTTCATTCATTCATTCATTCATTTATGACTTACTGACATGCATGAAATGAGAATGATATTTTGGAAATATTTTCAAGTGTACTTTTAATCCCTTACTCTTATTGTGTAGGGGCTTTGGAACTGTTAAAAGCACAACATGCTTTCTCAGCTTTGACTGTCAAATTCGATATTTTGTTTGAATCTTTGTCAAGTCTTGTCTTACTGGGGCAGGATCATTCATTTATTAATTCACTCACTCACTCAGCAAATATTTATTAGGTCCTTGTTATGTACCAGCCGCTTCTCCAGATGCTGGAGATAAAGCAGTAAGAGCCAAGCATTAGTGAGAGGGTGGACTTTTTATATTTCTGGAGCTGTTTCTCTGTAATAAGAGCTAGATCTGATGGGCCTCACCCTAGATTTTTTATGTAGAAGAGGTTTTGGTTTGAGGGAAAGAGGAATTGGGGAAAAAGCCTGTATTTTCTAGTCCCAGTGAAATGGGAGAGAAAAAAGGTATCAAAGTGGAGTGAAAATCAGACACCAGGGTCCTCATTTAATTTTTAGCCCTTGGGTGCCACACTTCAGGAGGTTAGTGGGGGTTGCTTTAGAAACACCCAGATGGCCAGGGCTGGTGGAGAGCCTTGGCAGACCTTGGGAGAAGGCCAGCCCTTGGCTTGAAGCTTATCCTGGCTGTTACAGAGGGTGTGATGGGACACGGGTAGGTCAGTGAGTCTGCCATAGTGCTGCTGCCTCCCCAGCTCCTTCAGGGAGTGTGAGGGACCTGGAAGTGTCTGTGTACTCCAGCTGAGATATAGAGGTGCTAGTCAGTGGGCCAACAGAACTCAGGGGTCAGAGGGTAGAGGTGGAGATTTCAAGGCCAGAGGCAAGTAGAGGGCATGAACTGCAGTGGTGGATGCCCTAACCAGATGGACCTCAGCAGGCACCAGTTCAGAGAGCAGTTCAGCCTAGTCCCATGCAGCAGAGATGAGCAGGCATCCTGAGGGCTTTGCGTGGCTTCTAGGACCAGCCCTCACCATGCCCTGCTTCCTGGCATCTCGAAGTCCCTCTCCCCTATGTGTCCAGCTGTATCCAACAGAGAAGCTGGGACAGAGGCAGTCTGACAGACAAATCACTTTACCTTAAGGGACTGTTTAAAATACAGCCCTTGGCTACATTTACACAGCTGGATGAAAATTTAACGTTCTTTATGCTCCTGCCACATAGTAGATAGGACTAGAGAATCAAGATTAGCTCAATTATGAAAAACAACCAATATTTTTTGGCACGTACAAGCTTTGTGGGAGTAGATTCACATTCTCCTTGCAACCATCTATCTACTCATTCATTCAACACACGTGTGGATATTCACCACTGGACAGTCACTAAGGTGGGTGCTCTGGAAATCACCCATGTGAGGCATGCAGGCAGAGCCTCTGGAGGCAGGGGACAGTGAGCCAGTGATCTGAATGTGATGTGCTGGGTGCTGTGACAGAGGCATCAGCAAAGCGCCAGGAAAGGGGGAGCCGAGTAACTCTCCCTGGAGTTTGCGGAAGGTATTTTCCAGTCCCAGTGAAATGGAATAGAAAGCAGTAACACGGAAGCGGTCACGTCGGAGGCTCTGAACAGAAGTCTGAGTTCTCCAGATGAAGACATGGGGGCATGGTGATTTAAGTGGAGGAAAGGCTCCGTGCAAAGGCCTCAGTGTGCACCGGGAAGGGGAACATCCGCATAACTGCAAGAAGTTCCCTGTAGGGGGAACAAAGGTTATTTTCACGGAAGTGCAGGAAGTAAGGCTGGGAGGCAGATGGGGGCTGAGGACTTTGGGTCCTTTTGTAGGTTCTGTCATTGTCAAGAGCAGCGACACAGACGGGTGTCATAATCCTATGTGCTTTCCATCATCCTCCAAGTTCATACCGCACTGTATTCTATAAACATGAAGTAGGTCATACTAGTCACAAGGGTTCACTTTATGTTTCTTTTAACTGGACTTCATCTTAGAAGGGAGGAAGACACATTTGGTTTGACAACTTCCTAGGGACATTGCTGCCAAAAAGACAGACAGCCCAAGATCATTCAGCAGATACCAAACACTGAATTATTTGTCTGATCTGAGCCATAAGCTTTTTCTTCATGGCAATACAGAAAGTAGTTACCCCCTTAGAAGAACTCCCCTTACCCTACTGGCAACTCATTGGTATTACCTTGGGCCAGCCAACAGGGCGGCTGAGGACAGAGCTGGTGGCAGAAGGAGGGAAGAGCAGCGTGCGTGTCACTCACCTGAACTTTGACTTGGAGATCCGGTGGCTGAAAGAGAAAAAGGAAATGTCACCAAAGGATGTACACACACTTGCATTTAAAAGATGTTCAACAGTCCCAGGGAAATTTGATGTTCCCGCTGGAAGGAGGCATGGTATGAATTAGAACATCTTGGGAGAGAAAGAACACTATTCATGTATTTGAACCTGGAGACTTAGGTCTGACCAGCTACCATCTTCTAAGTATAAACAATCCTTGCTGCAGAGGGAGAGTACCGGGTCCTCAGGGTCTGCCTAGCAAGTTCCATGAGGTCAGGTTAGGAAGAGCTGTATCTTGAGAAAAGCCTCAGAGGAAGAAAGGCCTCTCCTGATGACAAGAAGACCCCAACAGCAGAAAAATCACAGGCCGGAACAGGTCGGCACAGACCTCACGGCTGTCTGCCAGAGACCAGCTAGAGTGGGGTTATGAAGGGAAGACCAGCAAAATGAGCCAGCCAGAAATGGAGGGGCCACAACAGCCCCCACCCCAGAGCTGCACAGGGGGCCTAGAACCAGCCACAGATTCCGAGGAAAAACCCAGGATGCTGACAGTCACGTGCGGCCCTGAAGACCTGGGGATTTCTGGGCAGAAAGCCAGGGTGGGTGTGAGGGTGGCTGCCTGGAAGAGTCATCGAATGGGGAGGGGGTTCCACAGAAAGGCAGAACCTTCAGGGAAGTCCTGAGACTCCCCCGTTCATGTAGGGAAGAGTCCAGGGGAGGCAGGAGGCTGGGAGAAGAGGGCAAGAGGGAGAGACTATAAAAGAGAAGTGCGGAGGAGAGAAGGCTGAGCCAAAGAGAGAGACAGGGAGAGGAGAGAAGGTAAGCAGTTGAGACAATTAGAAGGCACCTGTCATCTTGGCTTTGCTGCTAGGAGAAGGGCGTGAACACTGGGGAGAGTGCAGGTGGTGACAACATTCAGAGGGACAAGCAGAAGGACAGAATGCAAGTTTGGAGATGGCGGTGGAGCAGCAAGGAGAGATGTGGGGAGGAAACAGGAGAAGGGAGTCCGGGAGGCGACTGCCACAGGCCTGCAATGTCCCAGCCCGGCACACAGCGAGCTGTGTCGCAGAGCAAGCCCCTCTCGTTATTTCTTATTAAAAAAAATAAAGCCAGGAGATGTGACAGGTGGCAAAGCCATCATGCATGAGATAATTATATCTCAGGGGCACTGCGAATCAGAGCCAAGTGCCTTTACTGCTCCGTAACCTCATCCCACCCCCAAAGACTGCCTGTGAGGGCTGGAGGGCTTAATCACATGTTAACAGTGTGTGGGAAGCGGACGGGGAGCCCAGGACAGCATTGTTATTTAGAGCCAGTTTAACCAGCAAACAAATGTTTCCCAGCTGCTAATTGGGTGCTGGGGAACCCAGGTGCTGTCTTCTCCAGTGGCGCCATTCTGAGCCCAGGACCTTCAGCATCTTCCCAGGCTGCTTTTGGGGGGCTGTCTCTCCTTGTTGTTACCCATAAGCCCAAGTGGGTGACCATGCACTTCAGCCTTGTCACTCTGACTCTAAGCCTCGCCTGGCCCCAGGCCTTCTTTCAGAAACACCTCAGTAGTCCTGTTGGGGGTGCCCCTCAACGATGACCACCGGCTCTTTGCCATGAGGGGTTCTCTTGCTTGCAGTGCAAGTGGGCTCTGAAAAGCTCCCCTCTGGGGAACCTAACCCTGAGTGTTTGTCTCCCCGGGAAATGACCGTAGGAAGCAGGATCGCTGCTGGGGCTGATAGGAACAGAGGCCCTGGTTCAAGCTTGGTCATGGGCTGCAGGTCATTTTGTGGCATCTGGGCATACTCTAAGTAGGAAATGGACAGAGCCTTCTTGTCTGCTTTGTTACAGCTCCTGACGGGTAAGCCTGAGCACACACTCGAAGACTGATTTTATTGCTATTGTTGCTGTTCTCAGGGATTGTGAGCAGAATTTTAGATTCACGGGGCCCAAAACATCATCCCCTTTTAAAGGCTGGCACATCTGACAACTAACCAGCCGCATGGCTAAGTTCCATGTCAGGCAGGCTCTTCCCCTTGAGCAGGGGAGGCCCCTGAGCAGCGGCATTTGTCTGGAGACCAAGGAAAACTCCATGGCCGTAGGGAGCTGAGGAGATAACTCTGTGAAGTCCGAATGACTTGGTTCTTCCTGCTCCCTGTACACATCTTAGAGTTAATGATTGGACCCCTTTGCCTCCTTGGAGGTGGACTAGGGCTCTGGGCAGGAAAGGTGCTCCCGCAGTGAGAGGACAGAAGCCAGGAGCCCGGGTGCCTTGGGGCCGTGGTACTGGTCCACACCCTGGGCTGGCTCACTGCAGCCCATGCCTCCCTGCTACTGAGCTTCACAATCTCCAGAGAACCTGGAGAACAGCTGGGGGCTCAGCTTCTCTATGCACAGTGTGCTCAGAAGGCTTCTTGTGTTTCTCCACCATCATTGTTCCAATGAGGCACAATTCCTACCTAAGGCTGAGCGGATTCTTGAAGAAGAGTGAGGAGGGAGACAAAGCTGGTAAGGAGCACATGAGACCATCAGAACAGACCCACTGTGTGGGAAGTGAAGGTCACGCAACCCCAGATACCTCCTCTGCCCAGGACTCCAAGAAAAAACAAACCTCCTGGGAGACCACGATTTTCCTTCGTGGTTTTCAGGTTCAGAATTAGAGACAAACCCCAAACTCCTTTTTCCCCCCTTAGTTACTCAGTTTGCATTTGTCATTATTTGAGAAATATCTGAACTTCTTAAGAGCTATTTATATTTTTAGCCTCTCCCCTCTTCTTAGAGGAATGAGTGCCATATGTTTACTACCTGCTGTGTAAAATAGTATTTCCCTAAATTATCCCAGATTTGCCTTTAACTTAAGTCAGATGGCACTGCAGTCATCATCCACATTGACAATGTGTCTGACTCAGCATCCTTAACTCCAGGACTTCCTCTTCACCACAGCTCTTAGTATTGGGAGGGTCACGTCCTGGCCTTGCCGTGGCGTAGCACTGCTTCCACTCCTGGGTGCCGAGTTCAGAGGCTCCGTGACTCTGGCCAGAGCCTCCTTTTCTATGATCCCTCCTGCTTCTTGTCCTCACTGGATCCTCCCAGTCACTCACACCCTTCAACACCAGCCTTGACTGCAGTCGTGACAATGTTGCCCTCAGTGCCACAGAGATTCCACACCACCTGGGCCTTCTGCTGTGTCTGCATGGCTAAGCGCCACCCTGGGTCACCCACTGTCTCTTTTGAGTCCTCATAGGCTGCAGGGCCCACCAAGAAATATGGCTGACTACGCATTCACGGTATCAGTCTCCACCGCAGCATCAGTGCTGCCCAGCAACCTTTGGGCAACCTCTCGGTGGCTCACTGGTTTCAGTGTCTGTACTGTCCTTCAGGTTCCTGTGACCCCTGACCCTTGCTTTGGTGGATGAGATGGCTGAGCTTATTCGGAGTGACTCCTATCACTGACCCCTCCATCAAAGCCTGTTTCTGATTCTATATTCTTTACAGAACTGTAGGCTTGGAGAGCTGGAAGGGACCCTGAGATACCGCATGGACCTACAGTTTGCAATTTCTCCAGGTGTAGAATGCTTTCTTCATATGAAATCTTGCACCACTGCAGGTGGTTTCCGGGCTCCGTGGCCTCTGCTGAGACGTCAATCCAACCTTCTTTTTCCCAGAGGATGGGGCTGAGGCCCACAGCAGAGTGCTTTGGCCAAGATCCCAGGGCTAGCTAGAGGTCGGTGAGCATTAGACTCTGGGACTCCTCTTCTTTCATTTTCCAATGAGTCCCAGGCATAAAGAAACTCCTCCTTCTTGTGCAGGTTCCGTGTCTCACACTGGCTTTGCTGTCATCCTCCTCCTCTTCTGAAGCAAGGCCTTCCTATCAGCACTTGCTTCCCCTCCAGCTTGTTTCACCTCTTCCTGCTCACTGACTTTTTCCTAGCCTTGAAGCTTGCCCTCACCTTTATCCTGATGAAGACCAGCCCTTCCCACACTCATGCTACTCCTCTTCACATGCTCCCTTATTCCTCCCCCTCCATGGCCTCAGTGCCTGAGTGGGCACCCCGTCCTGGCCCATTTCCACTCCCTCTCCCTCACTGAGACCGACTCCTAAGACCAGTGCCCTGCAACCCCGAGGGGTAGCACCCCACAACACACACAGCACAGCCCTTCTTTCCCTCTGCAGCCTGACCTGCTGCCACGTCACCTCGCACCTGCGTCAGGCTCCTGTGGCTTCTCATTCCTCCCTGCTCTTTCCCTGACATCGCAGTGATCCTTCAGGAACTCAGGACTAACCAAATCAACCTCCCACTCAGCTCCGTTCTGAATGCCCTTCAGTGACTTCTCACACTCTTTTGATGCAGACCCGAATGGTGAAGGATCTGCCAGGCCCTCAATAACTCATGTTCATCCTTCTGTTCTCAGTTGGAATTTTAATTCCGCAAAGAAGCCTTTCCTAACCTGCCAGCCCAAATCAGGGACCTTTGTTATCACCGTGACATTACACTTCCTTTTCCTTCTTAACACTTACCCCAATTTATAGTTGCCTATTTATTTGCTTAGTGTCTCTTCCACACTAGACTGTGAACTCCAATTTCCTCCCCTGCTGTGTGTCACCACTGCCTAGCCGAGCCCCAAGCTGGGCAGACTGTTGAATGAAGGCACAGATAAACAGCTCTGCCCTGAAATCGCTCCTCCCGCGGCTCCCAGGCCGGCACTGCTGCCTCTTCTCCTAACGTTCCTTTGTCTGTTTTGCTTGCTTCCTCTTATTCTTCTGGGTGTCCATTTCCCAAAATTCAGCCCTTGGTCTTCTGTTTTCCACTTCACTCTGAACAACCCCGTCCTATCACCTCATTGGTGGTTCTCATCTCGACAACCTCACACATGTGTGTCCACCCTGTTCAGAGCTGAGCCTCGCACCTCCATATCTTGTGGTCTCCATGACACCTGTGGGTCACTCTGACTGGGCTCCTGCTTCAGATTTCACATCCGCCTCATTGTCCTCTTCCCCAGCTGTGATGGCTCCTTCCTCTTCATTACCTCCACCCGCCTGCCCCTTCTGCCATGAAATGCCATGTTGCTTTTCTTTCCTCCTTTCCCCGACAAGAACCATCTTCATCCAGACGTTCTTACTACACAACAGTCCTCGTCATGACCTCATCCTATTACATAAGACTTTTAACCCTGAGCTTTAAACATCCTGGTCTCTCACCATCTCCTCAGACCATCACACCCAATCTCAGTTCTCATGCTATTTCTCCCGCCAGGAACGCTGGCAGAGTCTTGGCCCATCATTGTCTGGGGCAGGGTGGGACGTAGGGAGATGGGGAAGGACCACATTTTATTAGGTGCATATTATAGTTCTGGCACCGTGACTCAGCATTTTGTATGTACAGAGTACAAATGTGGCTAAACATGGGGATAACAGGGACCCTTTCTGCAGAGTTCTCCAGGCTGCAGAGCACATGCTCCAAGCAAATGACAGATCCACTGGAGATTGCCAGCCTCCATCCATGGGGGAATATCATGTTCCCTTCCTTACAGAGCCTCATGCTCTCCTGAAATTTACTCTCCAGTGACTTCCTGGTGCCAGCTCCCTGGTCCCCCCGGTATGTGACTTGGGCCATCCCAACAGCCAGAGTTGCAGGGCCTTTGTTCATCTCTCTAAGCCTGGCCTTATGGCAAGACAACAGAAAGGCCAAGAACTGACAGACTTTGAAGCCTTCCTACATGCCTTTCCCTAGAGTTGCTGTTTGGGACCTACTTCCAGAAACTCAAGTGCTTGTTTTGTATGATTCCAAAAGAAGAGGTTTGCACTGCTGCTTAAAAATGTAATTAGCATCGTATTTTAACAACATTTTGACAATAATTGCTTCCCAACAACGCTGAGAAATCTGCAGTGCAGACTCCCTGGTGCCACTGTCAGAGTGAGTGATACTGAAGCACCGTGCACCCTGGAAATAGCGGCTGTGAGAGCGGCTCTATCCTCGGCCTCATTCTCCTTCCCCCACATGGCTCCGAGGCCACGCTCAAGGCTGGCATTGCTGTGTTTAGACTCTTACACAGCTCAGCATTGTGAAAGGGGTGTGCTTGTCCAGGCTCTCTGTCATTCCACAGACGAGGACACTGAAGGGAGATACCACCCCCCAGATGGAGCAATTCAGAAACACCTTGTATCTGGGACTGGTCTGACTCAGAGCCTCTGTTTGCAGTTCTTCCAGTGGCCAGGGTGAGTTTACAGTTATGACACCCAAGGCAACAGAACGGCAGGCTCCAAGGCACTTCCACTTCCCTTACTGGCAGGATGACGGAGCTGCAGGTAAGGACCCACATGCCAGTCTTCTCCCAGTGCATCTTCTCACCTGTCTGATTTTCTCCCAGGTCACATTTATCAGAATGGAAAGGGTGGCCAGCAGGACTTGAGACCCTAACCTCAGCCGTCTCTTTGAAGAGGGGTGAAAGGGATTAGAGTGAAAGAAACAGACTTTGGGGCCACCCCCCCTGCACACACACCCTCTATATTTCTCAGATGTGAAGAAAAGTGGCTCAAAACCCGAGTCAGCCCCACCCACCCCTGAAGAAGTGCTGAACTGAAGACTAGCCTCGATTTTAAGACTCACTCCCTGCCAGGGCCATCCTCACCCTAGGGCCCTCTGCTCCCCATCTTGCTTCCCACCTGAGGTTTGTTTCCTGCCGCTGGCTCTAATCTCTCCCCTTCCTAGTGATGAGTCAGCCCATTCTGATTACCAGATGCAGCTTTTCCACCCATGCCCCAGAAAAAGCCCCAGCCCCTGGGCTCGCCGTGCCTACTCACGCCAGCCTGGCCCCGCAGTTTTCTCCCTCGATGTCACCTGCAGCCACGTTTTCGGTGTTGACAGACTCGGTCTCACTGGTGGGCATGCTCACTGCAAGAGTCAAAGGGAAGCAGAGCAAGGCCTTGAGGGCGGGGAGAGAGGGAGCAGAAGAGCATTACACCACAACACGCCCACCACAAGACCCAGTGCGGGTTGGCAGAAGGAGAGCCTGAGTGCGCTGGCTGGCCGATCTGCATGAACCCCCTTGACCCACACGCCTGTTGCTTGTCCAGGGCAGGTTTTGCTGCCAAGGACACTGTAAACTAGTGGGAGTGTGGGAGGACATCTGGTGATAACAGCGTTTTACATTATAGGATGCATCCTGAAAAAACTGACCATTGAATCCTCTCTCTCTTCTCCACTCTATAGACTAGAAGAAGCTGCAGGGGCTTTTCCATTTGCAACTACCGCTTGCCATAGAAAGAGGAGCTTTCATGAAAACATATCATTTTTCCTTACTTCATCCCATCCACCATCTCTAAGGGGCTCCATCCCCAAGAACAGGGCCCAGCCTGTGTGTAGAAAGGGTGTGCCTGCTGCCTTCATGAGCTGCTGGGTGGATGGAGGCCTCCCCTTTCCTGTAGTTGGTTACACCCAGGAGCACACCTGAGACAGAGGGCTTGAGGGGAATGGCCATCCCAGAGCCAGGCACCAAGACTGAAACTAGCCCTGCAGACATCAGAGGTGAGGAGTGGAAGTGTGCAATCCACAGTGCACACAATGACATTTAAATGTGGCCAGAAGACAGCCTGTAGGGATACTATTTCCCTTTTCAGCCACTCTGACATTCCCATGTCAACAGGTTGACTTGGATATAAGCCGTTCAATTCAACACGTCCAGCCTCCTCCTAAGGAAGCTGTGGGCTGGATTTCCAGAACGGTGGGAGTTTTCTAGCTTAGAACACAGTTTGGTGGTTTTATTATTATTATTATTATTATTATTTTCTAAATAAAAGTTTAACTCAAAGAATTTTTCTTCACCTTCCATCACTCTCTTACTATGACACAATGTGTTCCTCAGTTTTGCAACCCTTATTCTTTAGAGCAACCACCATATCCTTGGTCCTGGTTCTGCTATTCCTCCAGAATAGAACTGCTCATCTGCTGAGAAAGGCACCAGCCCTCAGCAGACACAGAATCTGCCATTAGTGAGGGTGTGGCCTCTGGTGACAAGTCCCTGCGAGGCTGCCAGAGCCCAAGGAACACTTCTACTGGTTGTACAGATAACGTTGATGGATGTGGATTTTTCCTGGTTTTCTTTCCTTTGGAGAAAGACAAGGCAGGTTGGTGAGAAGAGAATCATTTCAAGAACGTGGAAGATACAAACAGAAAGTCCACGACTTACCGTATGTTTGACTGTTGTGTGTGAGAGACCTCTCTGACCTTTTTAATGAAATAGGATTAAAAAAAGAAATCCAGATGTCATTTCATAAAACTCCAGGGCTGGATGAGACTTTAGAAACGATCTCACTCTAACTCATCCTCCTCACTCCACAGGAGAGGAAAGTGAGGCCAGAGAAGGGATGTGATGCCTGGGGTCCCATGGTGTGTTAGAGAAGGGCTAGGACCAGGGCATGCGTGTCACACCTCCTGCACCATGCTCATCTTGAGTGCCGGAGCCTCAACTGCCTCTGAACTCTGCACCCTAGGCAAAAACAAGCTTCCTAAAGCCTTCTAGGTTCTGGGAGCACCACAGGAGGGCAGTGAGTAGCCAAACAAGGGTACTGAATTCTACAGCATTACAGTCACTTGACAGTCTGAAGTCTACAGATGGTTTTAGGCCTGGGAGCTGAGGAAACAGACCTTCAGAGCTTGCCAGGAGCCCTGCTCAAACATTAAGGAAGTCATAAAATGGAAGCAGTTTGAGTCTTCCAATCCATCTATCTCCAGTCATTTCTGAGCTAAGGTTTCCTTTTTATTTTTTTTAAAAAAGCTCTCCACCCTCCGGGTAACCTTGTTTGAAGGGCTGAGCCATCTAGAAAAAGTTCTGTGACTTTGTGACACTTTGTTCCCAGAGCCTTCTGTGTGGGTACAGGGCAGGCCTGGGCACTAGAAATAACCACAGCACCTTCTAAATCAAGGAACTGCCTGCACTGGTTCTAACCATGCATGCACAGTGCCCTCACTCTAGGCCAGCACTGCCCAAAGGAAGGGCTCCTGGAGAAACAGTTCTGCCAGTTGTCATACCCACTGACTTTATACATAGGAAGCAATGATAACACAGTGGCTTTGAGAGGGATAGGATGCCATCCCTTCACAAACACACACAGGCACAACATATACACATACACACATATGCACACACACAGAACTACTGTGGCACAAACCATCCAGAGAAACACCCTCCTGTTCAGTCTGGCATGCACACACACAGAGCACAGGGGAACATTACCATGGGTTTCTGTGGAGTGAGTAAACCAAGCAAACTTCCCTTTCTTCTGATCAAGCATGCCCGCCGGAGTGCCTCCTTTCACAGACAAGACGGTCAGTGTCAAGAACCAGGAACAAGACATCAACAGAGCACATGCAGTAAGCCACGGGCAAAAGAAACAAACAAGGAAGTCACTTTCACATAGAACATCCATTTTTATCACCGAAAATAAACAAACAAAATCTCAAACCAATAAACCAAAACATATAGGAAAACATAACAAAACAGAACCAAACCCCCAACTCACACGAATTAACATCACAAAACAAATGATGGACCCTGGGGAGAAGGAATTACTTCAGGAGAAAGAGTCTACCTGGCATATCTAATGAGTAACTTTGAGAGGGCTTCCCTGGAGGGGGCTGCCACTCATCCTTCCTGCTTCTTTAGGGAGTTGTCACCCTTTGCAGACTCAGGTGGGGTCACTGCTAAATTCTAACTGTAGCCCTGGTATTCCTTTCATCCCTACCCGATAGCCAGATGACTTGTCTTCTTCCTTACGTGGGACCACACTGCAAAATTTTCACCTTTAGTGGATTCAAGGGTTCCCTTGCTATTGTACCTGGATGGAGTCATGTGCAAGTGGAAAAACAACCCACTGACCTACTTGCTCCTTTGTTCAGTTCAATAATTCAATTTTATTCAGCAAAGACTCATCAAAGGCCTAGCGCTCACATCCAAAACATGTATGTATCTGCTTTTAATTGGTTTAAATGGGCCAATAAGTTGTTAAATTGCCTGTCCATGGGTGGTCATTTGAGGAAGTTTGTAAAGAAGGGAGAAGAATTCTGTGAGCTCCTACTGGGTCTGGGCTACAGCTGAAGAGCAGTAGAATGCTCCAGAAGAGTATGAAGACACTAGCCACTGCACAGGAGAGTGTGAAGACAGCATCCACTGCTGGG
Organism: Cacajao melanocephalus; assembly: GCA_963573385.1. Lineage (NCBI taxonomy): Eukaryota > Metazoa > Chordata > Mammalia > Primates > Pitheciidae > Cacajao > Cacajao melanocephalus. Next base: position 137,984 of record CAUYLG010038913.1, read on the forward strand.
GAGAGTGTGAAGACACTAACCACTGCACAGGAGAGTGTGAAGACACTAATCACTGCATGGAGAAGTGTGAAGACACTAGCCACTGCACAGGAGAGTAAGACAATAGCCACTGCACAGAAGAGTGTGAAGTGAAGCATGGGAGAGTGTGAAGACACTAATCACTTCATGCAAGAGTGTGAAGACACTAGCCCCTGCATGGGAGAGTGTGAAGACAATAGCCACTGCCCAAAAGAGCGTGAATACTCCAGCTACTGCATGGAAGAGCATGAAGACACTAATCACTGCATGGGGAAGGGTAGGTTCTGTATGGACTAGAAGTTCTGGATGTCAAGTGCTTTAGCTAGTTGTTCAAATAGAGTTTTTCCATTTCATTTGAAAGAAATGGCATGAGCTGTGCCTCCGTGAGGTCACTATGGAGGGTTCTGGGAATGAGAGAGGCAAGTAAGGCACCATCACAACTTAGGTTAGTGCAAAAGGAATTGCGCTTTTTGCATTGTTGGAATTTGCCATTTGGTATTAAAATATTTTCTTAAATAGATTTGGTTATGTTATACATCATTTTAATGGTCATTTCTCACTTTTTTTTATTAACGACATATTACTTGGTGTTTATTTTAGACTACGGAAATAATGTCAGACAGAGCAAATTCAAGTGATTTGGGTCATAAAGCAGTAGAGACAACTCACAACATCAGCTCATTTGGCCCAGGAATTGCTAACGAATGGTGCAGTGTGGCTCAAAAAGGTCTGCAAAGAAGCAAGAGCCTTGAAGATGAGGATAGTTGTGGGATACAGAAAGTCGACAACGACCAATTGAGAGCCATCATCGAAGCGGATCCTCTTATGACTACACAAGAAGTTGCCAAAGAACTCGATGTCGACCATTCTATGGTTGTTTGGCATTTGAAGCAAATTGGAAAGGTGAAAAAGCTTGTTAAATGGGTGCTTCATGAGCTGAGCAAAAAAAAAAAAAATTGTTGAAGTGTCATCTTATTCTACTCAACAACAACAAATTATTTCTTGATCATATTGTGATGTGCAAAGAAAAGTGAATTTTATATGATAACCAGAAATGACCAGCTCAATGGCTGGATGGAGAAGAAGCTCTAAAGCACTTCCCAAAGACAAACTTGCACCAAAAAAGTCCTGGTCACTGTTTAGTGGTCTGCTGTTAGTGTGATCCACTACGGCTTTCTGAATCACAGAGAAACCATTACATCTAAGAAGCATGCTCAGCAAATCAATGAGAAGCACCCAAAACTGTAATGCCTGCAGCCGACATTGGCCAACAGAAAGGGCCCGATTCTTTTCCACAACAAGGCAGGACTGCACATCACACAACCAATGCTTCAAAAGTTGAACAAATTGGGCTGCAAAAGTTTTGCCTCATCTGCCATATTCACCTGACTTCTCACCAACAAACTACCACTTCTTCAAGCATCTCAACAACTTTTTGCAGGGATAATGCTTTCACAACCAGCAGGATGAAGAAAATGCCTTCCAAGAGTTTGTTGAATCCAGAAGCAAGGACCTGTATGTTATAGGAATAAAAAAGCTTCTTTCTTGTTGGCAAAAATGTGTTGATTGCAATGGTTCCTATTTTGATTAATAAAGATGTGTTTGAGCCTAGTTACAGTGATTTAAAATTCACAGTCTGAAACCACAATTACTTTGGCACCAACCTAATATTCATGAGTGGCAGCAAATGCAGGTGGGAAGTCAGTCACCGCTTGCAGAAGGAAGCATGTGCCCTGCTGAACTGATAGGTGGCCCCATCACTTCCAGGAAAGGCATGAGGGGATGGGCAACCCAAGTTTTAGGTTTTTCTTTATTTTATCCTCTTCTCCTAGAACACAGGTTGTAGTCAATAGACTTCTTTGAATGTTGCCTGGTAGGGAAAATTTTGGAGACTGGCTAGTGACAGAAAAGGGCCATGCCTATTTTTAAGTGGAAGGGCCGTGTCTCTCACACTCATCTTTAAGGTACAAAGTGTGGAATGAACAGAAACTTCATAACTGGCAGGGTTTTGTTTTGTTTTTTTCACTTCTCAAAAATCCTACATGCCAAAAAACACTGAGAGTTAGGAGCCGAAATGAACCACTTGGTTCAAGTTTCCCTTCTAGGGAAAGGTATGTCTCAAACAGTCACTAAGGTGGGACTCATAATGAATGATCTTTTATGTGGAGATGTAGGGAGTAGACATAGGCTGCCACTCACCAAGTTTCTACCTGTGTGGTGCCTGAGGGGTGGAGAGCCCTGCTTAGTGGTGGAGAGCCCAGAACATCAACACCTTCCATGCAGAAGCATTATTCAGCTTTTGGCTCTGACATCCTAAGTGTCCTAACTTGTCCAATTTCAGAAGTAACTGCATGATCATTTAAAAACCCTGAATTTGACCAGGGCTGGTCTCTCATGGGGGCCAAGGTGGCAGCCACCTGCATGGAAAATGATCTGAAGAGCAACTAAATAATCTCCCTGGATGGCTCGTGGAAGTCTCAGTTAGATCTTTCTTTTGGGGCATGTCATATATCTACAGGCTTCTGGCTGAAATAAAAAAAAAATCTCACCTGGAAGAAGCAACATATGAACACATTAGTGCCTATTAATTTGTGATAGTTTATCCCATAAGCACCCGAGGGAATAAAATGGTGAAAAGGTGTTTGTGTTCCTATTACCAAGAGATTACATAATGGTATCAAAGCTGAGTCCTCAGGGAAAACTTCTAGGAAGCTGAATGTCCAAATTGTTGAAAGTTTAGGATCATGAATGCTGGATACTTATTCAAGGGATGAGATGGAAAGCCTGACCCCTCCCTTAGCCTTTCAAACGATGAGTTGGTTGGAAACTAAGGGGCACCTTTTCTCTAAGGGCAACTCACTCCATTGCGCTTAGAAGTGAAGTTTGATTGTCTGCTCATCTGCAGGCAATGTCATAATAGCACACCCTCTATAAGGCACAATATGCTTTCTTGAATGGATCTGGGAAGGAGAATGCAGGGGAAGAAAGCTAGAGCGGAAGCTTATTTTCCAGTTTTCTAACTTCCCTCTTACGAGGTGCTGTGGACCAAATGTGTTTCTCTGGACTATCCTGTCCCTTGCTTCTGCTGAGAAGACTCCACAAGAAAATGAGATTTCTTTGAAACTGTAAGGAACATGCGCCAGCAGGAGTGGCTGGCCTCTCAGGAGACTTGCTAAGAAAAATGCCCAGTCTCTATTCTGGAACGTAGTTGGTGGCTCAAGATGGCTAACATCATTGCGTTTTTAGTACTATCATCAATGGCTACTGCAAGTTGCATGGCCGACTTGCCAACGACTGATTGCATCCTTGAATTAACGTTTTCTCTCCCTGACCCCGCATATATATACTCTTGGTGGCCACTCTTGCTTGAATAGTCCTTAGTAGGACCGTTTCTATGCCTCAAGAGAGGTGCACAGTTATTGTCTTACAGCAACCAATGTCTCCCCTGACCTGCTTTGGGAACAGTTGTGTGATTGCTGGGGAGATTATAAAAAGTCATTTTCTCCCTGGGATAATCTCTTGAAACTGGAAAGCACACCAGCTGTGCTAGCAGAGGAATACTAGAGCTAAGCTATTGTATAGATTACCCTTTTTTGGTGTTTAGGTTTCAAGCCTTCTGAGGGTTTACTCGGTGGCATTTGGGAATCTTCCATTAAACACCAGGTGGTGCTTTGAAAGTATGGCTGTGCCCATCAGCAGGCCAGCCTCCCTACAGCTGTGGTCAACAGTGAATGGGCAGGCTCAGAGCACACAAGCCTCATTTTCCCCCATGGAAATGAGCTCTCTATAAAACAAACAGCTCTCTTGACACTTCCCTATATTGCTGAAAGCAAGCCTCCAAGTAGAGAATCTGCTGCAGGCTGTGACCATGTGTGAACACTCAAGTTCTCCTTAAAAAGAAATTGAGTCTCATTTAGCCACCAAGAGGCCAGCAGGATGTGTGTCCAGAGATGACCAAAGCCATCCACATGAATAAAAAAATGACTCCAGAAGGGGTTTTGGCAAAGGATTGAGAGTTAGAACCACTTTGGTTTTGATAAAAAAGAAAAAAGGCCCTCAGGTGACAGCAACAAATCCATGAAGAAAACAGGGAGCAAAATCTTCTTTGGTGCTCACTGGTGTGCTCTCGTTTCCTTCCTTCCCACCGCATCTTGACTCCCTTCCTTCCCATCCCGAGGCTGGCAGGAGGACAGGGAGAACCATCCTCATAGAGGATATCTGGCCTGTTCCTGAGGCCCTATCTCAGAGCTTTTTATGTGTCACGACTGAGTGAGTGGTACCAGAGCAAAGCTCCCAATGAGAGAATGAGGGATGGATGTGGGGCGAGAGGAAACAATCTGCCTAGTTCCGAAACCTTTAGTCACCCAAAATAGCTTTGACTTTGTCCCAGCATGGAGCTTTGTAATGTCCTGATGTGCCTGTCAGCAGGAGTGGCTGGCCTCTCATGAGATTCGCTAAGAAAAATGCCCAGTCTGTATTCCGGAACTTAGCTGGTAGCTTGTTATCCAAGGCCAGAGAGGTCACCAGCTGCTGTCAACCTTATGCCTCCTCTGGGAGGAAGAGGGTTGACGCCGCAGGCCCAGACATCCCCGGCAGCGGCTGGGGATGTCGCACACACTGCTTGCCCCACCCAAACTTCTCCAGTGTGTGGGATGTCATGCAAGGCCAATGGCTGAGTCCAGGTCACCTGCCTGCTAGGATCCAGCGCCCAGGCTTCCAGGCACTCTGAGATGGAACTAAGGAATTGACTTTGCCATGTACTTGGCCAGGTGCCCATCTTATTACATTTTTTGCATATGGGTGGTATAATTTGTATTTATTTTCTCAAAGTACTAATCAGACTTATGGTTAACAAGTAAAAGGATTCTTCATTTCCTAACTCATTGACTCCAATCTGGTATCTAAAACATCCTGTAATTTGGCTTCATCCTATCTGTTACGGGTTGAAATTATGTCCCCTTGGAAGTTCAGATGCTGAAGTCCCAGCCCCCCATTCCTCTAAGTGTGGCCACATTTTGAAGACAGAGTCTTTAAGGAGGTCATTAGATTAAGATGAGGTCATGAGGGTTGGCTGAACCCAGTGTGACTGGATCCTTTTGAGCAGGACAACTGTGGACCCTGACAGATACAGATGGAAGATGACGGGAAGACACAGAGACAAGACAGCCACCTGAAACCAAACAGGGACCTGGGGACTGCCCCTTTTCCCTCGTGACCCTCAGGAGGAACCAAGCCCACCAGCACCTTGGTCTCAGACTTCCAGCCTCTAGACTGACAAAGTCAATGCCTGCTCTTCCAGTCCCTGGGCCTGTGGTATGTCACTGGGCAGCCCTGGATCACTAAGACACTGTGGATTTTCTCTCATTTCCTGAGACTTCCTGCAGAAACTCCAACCACGTCGGGCTGCCCTCCTCATCCTCAGCCTGCTGCTCTGTTCCAACCTCTGGTCTTTCCCACACACGGGGCCCTACGTCATGCCCTGTCCCTGGAGTGCCTGTTCCCCTCCCTGCACGTATTTCAGGGGTCAGTGAACTGCAGCCCGCCCCGTCCGTCTTTGTCAGCACAGTCCTCCTGGGACTGTCGTGCCCGGTGTGTGTGCTGTCCATCATCGCTCTCACATCATAGCAGAGGCTCTGTGTGGCCTGCAAAGCCTACAATATTCACTGTCTGGCCTTTTCCAGGAAGAGTTGGCTGACCCCTGATCTACCCAAATTTCATTCCTTCTCAGAGGCCCGGTTCACATCTGTGGCAGCTCCCAGGATCACCCTCCTGCCCACCAAGTCTCCTCTTCTGAGCTCCTGGAACACTGGGGGCTGAGAGAATTTTAAGTAAAAAACTTAGATCTCTGTTTTGGTTTCACCCTGTCTCTAGAATAACATTTCATATCTTCATGGAGTTTGAAGGGGACTCCTAGGTGCTGGACAGTTGAGAGTCTGTCCTCAGACCCACTCTCCTTCCCTCTGCCCGGGCCTGGTGCTCCAGGAAGCTGACCTTGCTTCCTGCTTGGGCTGGCCCATGGACAGCACTGGCAGGATGCCCCTGGGTGGACCCGAGGAGAGTGACGTGGGGTGTTCACTCACTCCCCGACTCAAGCATGCAGGATTGGTGTAGACTGGCTGCTTCCTGCTGCCCAGGGCCACGGGTCTGCCCCCTGGCCCTCTCCACACAGCTGCTCTCTGACTCTGAGGCTGCCCCTCACTTCGCTCTTCCAGTCTTTCCCGGTAACTGCGCCGCACAGTTGCTACCCTGGGTACCGTACTTGCTGGCTTCCTTAGACCCTGGCTGCATCTTTATTAAACCCTCCTTAAGTCACCTAGTTTAAACACACTTTCTGTTTCCATGGGGACCCTGACTGACAAACCCCTAAGACGCAGGCAAGGTAGATATTATTATCCCCACTGACAAATGAAAATGTAGTCCCAAAAGGCTGAAGTTAGGCGCCTAAGGGGAGAGCTAGTAAATGGTAGAGGATGAAAGTCCAGGGCTTTTTCAGCCCCATCAGGCAATGTTGCTGAAGCGCTTATCCGCAGGCTGAACTGCTGATGAGAGCTGGTGGTGCAGGGTCCCGTAGCAGGGTGGCCCCACGGCAGAACAGAACTGAGAGACTGGGCTGTGCTACTCCTCAGGAACGGAGGAAATGAGGCATGTTTCATCTGATTTAATTTTCTCTTTCAGAAAACAATAACTTGGAAAGTTAATCCTTATCACTTTTCTACAGCTGAATAGGTCCAGCACAAGGCCACATGTTTTCTCAATTGGGTGGGTGAAGGAACTCTGCACATGTCCTTGCCCAGTTTGCAATCTTAGGAGTCTCTAGTACTGTGAGTTCAGGGAAAACACCAAAGACAGTCCTCACCTTGGCCTTGCCCTGAGTAGCTCCAAAGCTTTGGCAGGTCACAGAATAGCTCTGGTCTCTTACATGGATAAACTGAACGGGAGGGTAAACTGAGACGCTCTTCTAAGGAAAAGAAAGGAAAAGAACGGCAAAAGAGAAAAGAAGGTTGCAGAATGAAAGAGGAAAAAGTGGATGAAAGAAAAAGAAAAGAGAAAAGAAACATGATCCCCAGGTCACAGCAGCCTGCCTGGGTGGAAAGGCCACAGAGAAAGGGGCCATCAGCTTCCAGAACCTTCTCAACCACTTCCTGCCAGCCCAGGCCCAGCTTGGCTTCCTCTGCATAAGCAATTAAAACCTGGTTGATTTTAAGCCATCAGAAAGTAAATATAAAACAGGATTAAATATTAAGAAGCCAAACAAAGTGGCCTTATTAAAAAGGCACAATAGCAGCGCGCTGTGCCATCATCATAATTATGATCACTGCTATAAACTGGGAGGAGGCATAAATGCCTGCCCTTGATCTGCAGCCATAATCCAAAGAAGAAAGCCAGGGTCGTTGTGATCTCAGCAGGCCATAAACACCCTGCGCTCCCAAGCAGAAAATCTCTCTCCGCCATTAGGGCACCACGGAGTCCCTCAGGCGGCCTTCGTTATTGCTGCTGGGTTGGTGGGGAGGTGGACGGGGCAGGGAGGAGGCAGGGGCAGGAAGTTTAGCTGTACCCAACAAACTTCTGAACTTTAGAACACACTGTCTCCCACACCCACCCCACCTTCAGTAGAGGTGGCAGGGCAGCCTGGGACATGCTCAGACCCTCGGGGACTATGAGGGAAACAGGCCATCTGACCACACAGGAGGGCAAGACACTCTAAGGGGAAAATACAGCTTGCCTGCAACCATTAGGGATGGGACAGGGATCTTCTAGACACGGAATGTGGTGGCTTTTCTCTAGAGGACTCCTTTGGAAACCCAATTCTCACTACTAAAAGGACGTTAGTCGTGTCCTTTTAAGTGCTAAGTGCAACATGCCAGATGGTCACCCATGTGGTATGATTGCAAAGGGATAGAGAATGATTTGTACCCCCAATCCTCCTCCAACCTGGTTCCATGACACCTAATGGCCATTCTTTGATTTGAAGGCCTTGTCGCCCAGAGTGCACAGTAGCAACATCAGCCATTTCTATCTTCATATTAATAACAAAAGCTCAGTTTTTCAGTCACTTGCTATATGTCACAGCTACTCTTCCACACTTTACATACATAAACTGATGTAACTCTGTGAGGGAGGCATTAGATGTCCTCATTTTTTGATGAGAAAATTGAGGCTTAGAGAATTAAGTCATTTACTCAAAGCACGCACCAATAAGATCCAGGATTTGAACCCAGGTAGATCTGATGCCAAGTCTATCCTCTTAGCTATAATGTCTATTGATGAATGTATAAAGCCTTTTCCTATCTCTCACGAGACAGCAAGGGTAACAGAGCCCTGAGGATGTGCTGGCATCACTAAGCGGAGGAGGAGGGAAGCGGGTGCAGGTGGTGCTCCTGGGGAGAAGACACTTGTTTTATGACCCTACCCAGGGCCTCCCTGCGGCTCTTCTGGGCGGAAGGAGGCAGTCGGCAGGCAGCGTGGTTAGGAGCGTGGGCTTGGGGGTCAGGGGCCTGAATTTGGATCCTGGCTCTGTCACTCAGAGCTATGTGACCTCACTCTTCTGTGGCTCAGTCTCTCTAGTATAAAATGGAGATCTTAATCATACCATCACCGCAGAGTCAGAGGGGTCTGTAAGATTGTAAGCCAGCCCTTCATTTGATTTTTTATTTTTCTGTTTTTTTGAAAGTGTCTCACTCTTGCTCAGGCTAGAGTGCAGTGACATGCTCTTGGCTCACTGTAGCCTCCAGCTCCCAGTCTCAAGTACTCCTCCTACCTCAGCCTCGAGAGTAGCTGGGACCACAGCCATGCACCACCATGCACGGCTAATCTTTAAATTTTTTGTAGAGACAAGTCCTCACGATGTTGCCCAGGCTGGTCTTGAACACCTGGTCTCAAGCAATCCTCCTGCCTCAGCCTTCCAAAATGTTGTGATCACAGGTATGAGCTACTGTGCCCCACCTAGCCCTTCATTATATAAGCGAGAATGTTAAAGTCCAGAGCCGTAGCTTGTCTGGAGTCAAGCTGGACACCACGGGCAGACGGTGGTAGAGTTCTGAGCCTGTTTCCACCATCAGTGCTGCCTCCCTTTCTCACTTGCCATTGACACACATCACGGAGAGGCCAGGAGCCCACCCTTGGTCAGAAAGGCATCGAGGCTGGGCACAGGCCCCAGGCTCCCTCTCCTGTCCAGAAGTCAGAGTTTTACCGTGAATGAGTTCTGACCTTTGCACCCTGTTCCTTGCCGTTCACAACAGCTCTGTAGAGCTCACGATTTGCCCTCATTTTCTCTTTTCTCTTTGGCCCTGTCTTTCCCACTTCACTGCTTTCTGCTGCTGAAGACCAGGTCAGATTTCCTGCAAGGAGGCTCTACAGGGGCCCAGCACTACCTCGAAGGCTGTGGGCAGCCGCAGAGGGAGAGCTGTCTTGAGCACGCAGCAACGCTTCCTCAGACGCATCTCATTTGTGTCTTCCCTTCCAGCAGGCAAGTCAATTACTGCCTTAAATTTCTAGGCTGCTGCCATTGACGACATTTATGTGAAGTGAGTCACTTTAGCTCCAAACCCATGGTGTCTCTTCAGCCCCATAATTTCATGAATGAGTGTATGGGCAGCTGTCAGAATATTGATCAGCTTGCCCCACTATGTGGTGCATCCTTTGCTTTAATTCTTTTCCAAACTCTGCCTGCTGCATGCTTGCAGTTTTCTTTTCCTACTTCTTGCCCTGGTGCAGATAGAGTCTTTGGTCCATCTAGCTACTTTATGTGTTTATGTGTCGTTTTAGGTTTTTTTTTTTTTTTTTAATAGAATCTTGTGCTGTCACCCAGGCATGAGGGAATTAAGTCATTTACTCAAAGCAAGCGCCAATAAGATCCAGGATTTGAACCCAGGTAGATCTGATGCTAAGTCTGTCCTCTTAGCTGTAATGTCTACTGGCACGATCACAGCTCACAGCAGCCTCAATCTCCCAGGTTCACGTGATCCTCCTGCCTCAGCCTCCCAAGCAGCTAGGGCTATAGGCCCACACAACCACATCTGGCTATTTTGTTTTTTTTGTAGAGATGGGGTTTCACTACATTGACCAGACTGGTCTTGAAGTCCTGGGATCAAGGAATTATCCCACCCTTGCCTCCCAAAATGCTGGGATTGCAGGTGTGAGGCACCACGCCTGGCCTCTGGCTGCTTTAATTGCCCACATCTTTCATGAAAGGTCCTGAGGCTTCATGTATTTCCAGGCTCACTGCTACAGGCAGGCAGGGCTTCCCTCTCCCCTGGATCAGGCAGGCCCCCTTAGGATAGAGGTTCAGTGCTAAGGATCATGTTTAAAAGGGGCAATAATAGAGTTCTTTGATGAGGAAGGGCCAGTAAATCATGTGTCACTTATAGAGAACAGCAGAAAAAAAGCATGAAAAGGTTTAACTTAGGTAAGAAGAACCTAAGAGGCCTCACCACCACCTTCCAATATCTGCAGACTTTTTACACAAGAGGAAGACACCGCCTGCCCAGAGTAGTTCTAGAGGGCACTGCGCAAAGGAAGGAGAACTGGATGGGGAAGACCACACCCTAATGGGAGAAACATTTCCCAAATGGCCTGGCTGCCTGGGGAGATGAGGACTTGCTCATTAGCAGAAATTTTCAGGCAAAGCCCGGATAAGCATTTGCTGAAGGTGTGAGGGAGGTGAAGGTTGAGGGGAGATCTCTAAGGGTTCTTTTCCTTGGAAAAAATAAATTGAGCTCTACAAGAAAGGATGGTGTTGATTGGATAAAACCCTAAATTGTTGGTGGTAAGGGGACTCTGGGAACAGAGAGAGAGGTGCTTAAAGCCCACACGTAATTCTCTCATCTTCTGGAGGAGTCTTCCTCAGTAAGGACTTCACCACGTCACATCACTATCACTCAGTACACAGGATCCGCAGCCTGATTCCCAAAGCCCTTGGTAATCTGCTTCACTCTACCCATCCAACAACACCTTCCCTTTCCAGCATTTGCCCTCTGATCCATGTACTCAGCTCTACTCTCTGCCTCTAGAATATGCCACACGCAGTTCCTCTTGCTTTGACAACATTGACGGAGGGCTTAATGCATGCAGGGCGCTTGCCAGGAGCCGTGCACCTGCGTCTGGGTCTTTGCCCTGCTGCCTCACTCTTGGAATTCCATCCCCACAGCTCCTACATATGCACAAAAGCCTTCCTGCCTACCCTCCAAGACTGACCACCTCCAGGAAGCCTCCTTGACCTACGTGGCATCCCAGAATGGTCCTTTTCCCCAAGGCATTTACTATTTGTGCCATGTAGCTTGGTGCTCTGACACACACGGTTCTTTGACTGTTCATTAGGAGAGTCCAGGAGTGTTTGCTGTTCAGGCTCTCACATGACATCACCTCCTTTAATGCTTACAAGAACCTGGGGAGACTACTGGGGAAGTCATCTCCAGCCACAGGCGAAGATGAGAAAACTGAGGTTGCTGAGAGCAGAACTGGGACAGGGGTGCAGGCCTTCTCCAGCCTCTGGTCCCTGCTGCGTCCCCAGCCACTGGTGCCTTTGACATACGCTCCTGGGACAAGGAAGAGCAAGGCTGCTCTAGCCCCACCTGGCAGGCTCCACCAGCCCTTGTATCCTGACTCCCCTGTCCTTTCCTCTCCACCGAAGCTCCCAGAGAGCACCTCCATCTGCAGCACCAAGCTGTCTTCCCTGGAGGGGCAGATGGGAGTGCCCCAGGGTGGACGCATGGCTGGGGGCTTCCACTGGAGGCATCGGATGCACCCTGGAAAGACTGGCTGGCATTGGAGCATACACGCCAAATTCAGCTTTCTTTTGTTTCTCCTTCACGCTCATAGAAGGGGTATGAATGAGCACCTTGGGGCCAAGGGACAGGGTGTGCACTGCTTCACTCATTCAATGTTTCATCCATTATTCCTTCCTCCGTCCTGGGTTATTTCGGGTAAGAGCTAAGATGTGGGGACTGGTGGGCAGTGGTTTTCATGCCCACAGCAGCTGGGGCAGCTCTAAGCCAAGCACACTGAAGGAGAAACTGACCCCAAACCAAATGTGCAAGGAGAACAGATGGGGATGAATGCTGGCCTCTATCACTCTCATTATTCCACTGAACAGCCTCTCCCTCCAGATCCTGCCTCTCAAGGCTGAGTCTGAATCAAAGGCCTTCTTCACCCTCCATCCCTCCTCCTTCTTTGCCCAAGTCTTAGAACTCTTCAGTAATTTCTCAGGAGAGTTGGGCTTGTTGGGGACGCTGACTCTTCTTCCTTCAGAAGAGAGGAATGGTTTTTTAAATCCAGAGAACAGGGACTACTGTCTTCAACAAGCAAAAGGCCTGGAGGCATGACAGGAAGTGGGAATGCTAATGATCCTGAAATCGACTTGAAATGCGAGGCATGACCTTGGGTTCACCCAGCCCAGCTGCGGGGGGTACACTGCTACCTCTCGGTGACCTCTCTCCTTCTGAGTCTTAAATTCTAAGAGGATTCATGCTGTAGGCTCAGTGGCCCAGGAAACCCGGAAGGAAGGAAAGGACACAGAGGTTCTGATTTGGGGATGGAGTCCTGGTCGTGGTGGATGGAACACAGGAAGGCTCCTGGGGTGAGGAGGGGGAGTGTGGGGTATCGGTGGGCCTGTCCAGCCAGAGCATAGGCCCTGGGCAGAGTCAAGCTGCTCTATTGCTTTTGCTGCTTACATTACAAGAGTAACCACTACCTGGGTGATGAAGGCAGGGTGTGCCTGACTGGGGAAAGCAGAAAGGAGACAGTGGCCTGTTACTATCTCAGTAACACTGTGGGGGAGCGTGCCTCCTTGCAGATGGCAGTGACCAAGCACAGACATCGGAAAGGAAGAAAGGGCCGTGTCGAGGGGTAGGAGGGAGAGAGGCAGACACAGAGAGGCAGAGAGGTCCCTGGAGCTGCCTGGGCCAGAGGCAAGAGGCAAGAGCCCCTCTCTGCTCAGTACTGGCTCCTTTCTGAGAAGGCACATGGTGTAGTGGTTCAGCGCTTCCCTCATAGAGTCGCTGGGAGGACAAAGGGAGATGAGGTGGGAAATGATCTCAAAAGCACAACCCCTCATGGAAACGTAAGGCAGGAGGGAGCACAGGGACAGAAAAGCAATTAGTGTGAGTAATTAACCATGCCAGGATAATTCATCACACCTTCGGGAGGATGCCGCTGCACCCAGGACACTGTCTTTCCACCGTCACTCAATAGCCGCAGGTGTCAGACGGAAGAACCTTCCAGCAACTGGGGGGTGCATAAAGATGGAAGGGTTTGTTGTGACTGGTAAGTACCTACATGGAGAGTGTGCAAGAAACAGGGTGGAAAGACTCTGTAGTGAAGGTGTTGTAGAGAAATTTCACGCACATGACGGGAGAGAAGGAGAAAGCCTCAGGACACCTCCCAGCACTGAGGTTTCACTGTCCAGTACTTTCAAGGCAAAGACCGACATTGTCAGGGTAGTGGCTCTGGGAAAAGGGCAGGAGAGTCTGGGCCCTGAGAAAAGAGTCAGCTGCCCAGAGTCCTTACGCAGTGGACACTTCCTCTCTTGTGACCCCTGCTGCCTGGCCAAGATAGGGGAAGCGTCTATTTGCAAAATGAGGGCATCCTCTCCTCAGCTCAGCCACACACTTGTTCTGGAATATGAGACTCCAAGAGAAAGACAGGGCTGGAAGGGGCTTCAAGGGAATAGGAACGAGAAAGATGAACAGACAATTAGAGATCCTTTGGGTATTACTTTTACGTATGAGGAAATTGAGGCCCAGAGAGGAAAGGATTGTTAGGGTTGCAGGGCCAGTTAGGATCAGAGCTGGGACTAGGAACCAGGACTCCATACTCCCTTTCTAGAGCTTCTTTCCACTCTACGTCTCCTCCTTTCACCAGGCTCGTGATTCTGGGGGGCTGCCATGTGCTTGCCTCTTTGACAAAAGAGAAAGAAGGATGGCTTTTGAGTCAGATGGGGCGTGCCTGGGTGTGAGCCTGGGTAAAACTTCTGTGAACCAACTGGCCTCAGGCCAATGATCTGAACCTCACCTTTCTCATCTGAAAATGGAGATCATGCCAGTCTCAGAGAGTGAAGTGAGGGCAAAGATAATACGGGCAAGAGGAGGTGCTTGATAAGCAGTAGCTGTCATTCCTAATATTCAGTATTAGAACTCTGTGGAGAATACCTGGACACTGGGCATGTGTACTGGGGAATACAAAAGCAAATGCAGGCCAAGAGAAGAATGTCCTCAGGACCCCTTGCTTTGCATCTAAAGGTCTCCTGGAGGTGGTATTCTTATTGGAGAGGATACAACATTCTCAGGGCCACCCCCTAAAGACGCCACAGTTAGCCATGCTCCCTTTGGGGCCATCAGCTTCTCAGATGTGATCCTCATTGCTTCATTCTCATCATGAAGTATTCATGAAGTTCCTACTGCATGCCTACAGTCACTCACCCATGGCATGGTCCCTTTCCTGGAAATAATCCTTATAATCACGAAAAAAAATTGAGCACAGCTTGAAAAAAGAGAGCTGCATTAACCTCCCTTTTGTGTCCCTTTGAATGAGATTATGTTCTGTTCTCTAACCCACTTGCTGCCATTAAGAAAAGGTCACTTGTGACCACAATTTGGGCTCCATGGTGTCCTTCTGGCCTTGCTCTGGCTGTACAGTGGGGTCAAGAAGCAATCTTTAGGATGGCTACTGCTGCAGATCTCTGAAGTTTAACTGGAAAGAGTTTTTGCTTCTATGAACCAGTAACACCAGTACCAGAGCAACATGGGGCCTCAGCTTTTGTTGGGTTTTAAAAAGATTTTGTTCTAAACTTATTTTTCAATATGCAACAATTGGGTTAGTCTAATGACAAATGTCATCCCCTTCCATTGCCAGAGCAACATACCACTTCCATTAGGAGTAATGTTTCCTGGCCAGACTAAGGCATGGAAAATAATTTTTGGTCATCAACAATTCCCTTCAGTTTCACTGATCTGATTAAACTTAGCAACGGAAAAAGGAATTTACAAATTAGATGCTGTTCTCTATTTATTACCAAAATGGTTGCTTTCCACTACATCCAGGAGATACAGTTGAGATCCCATTAAGTCTCAGCTTGTGATAACATTTACTCCATAAATGTCCATGGCAGCCAGTGAATGAAATGAGCATTATGCTTAAGACCACATAATGGATGAAATCAAACCCCTGCCTCCTTTGAAGGGAGTTGACCTTTCAAGCCTTAAATGTATTCAGCTTTCTGGTTGTAAAGAAGTAACTCAGAATTTATTCTTGGTATTCTCTTAACCATTTCCTGACTGCTATTCTTAGCTGGCTAGCTGGCCTTCTTGAGACAGAATAAAATAAGAAATATTTCTGACACTTCCTTGGACATATTTGAGGAAGAGGAGGAGAAATTAGTACATGAAGAAAAACGTCATGGAATAATCATGTCCTCCTTGAGAAGTGAAAAATGTTGACAGGCAAGGAATGGAAGATTAAAAATTACTTTGTGTGTCTGGTTCATTATATATCCGCTGCTGGATCAGATCTAGTCCCACCGGGTTTTAGATCTGACGTAGTGACAAAGCAGGACTAAGTGATCCATTCCCAGAGGCAGAATTCCAAGGACTTCCAAGCCAATACCTTATTTTTATCCCCTAATTTCCAAACCCCTTCCCAACAAATACTCATTGATTGCCTATGCACCAGGATCTGTATAGGATTCTGGTAATACAGAAGTCTCCACACTCAAGATGTACTACCCAGCAGATGGTATCAGATAGATGAATGCCATAGACAAAATGCAATAAACACAGCAGATAGACAGACACTACAGATCATGTACAGTAAGTGCTATGACGCAGCTGTGGAATGGGGTTTCTGGGAGCATGAAGGAGTGGGGAGGACTCTGCTGGGGAGAAGAGGTGGTGAAGGTAGGAAAGGCAGGAAAGGAAGAGATGGTTGAGGGGGCTTTGAAGGTGGGGTGGTGAAACCAAGGGCTAACCTGATGAGGCCCACCAAACCTAACTTGTCTCACTGGCTTCTAGTTGATTTTAAAATCCATGCAGCCAAAAGTCACGTAGCTAAGCAATATATAACAAAATTTCCACAAGCCTCCTTACAGATAACATCTCTGACGTATAAGTCACCATGGCAATGGTTGCCTAAGTCATTTTTCAAGAACTTAGGGTCAGCTTTTGTGCAGTTCAAGCTAGCTGAGACCACTGACTCTCCAACTGGGACTGTGTGAGTGTCCAATGGGTGACTTTTTGACATCAGAGGGCCAAACATCCATCCTGAGATCATGCTAACAATGCCATTTTGTGAACATGAACCCTATGAAGAGCTGTGAAGCTTGACTACACTTGCACAGATCACCGACTGCCTCACTTTTCCTTACCCCCAATCACCTTTGCCCATGCCTTGGACCTTGCTCCTGTATCCCATAAATAGCCCTAAAATCCCATCTTTGGGGAAGTAGATATGAGACCTGCTCTTCCATCTCCTTGCTTGGCTGCCCTGTGAACAAACCCTTTCTCCACTGCAAAACTTGCATCTCAGTGATTAGCACACTGCATGATTGGCAGGTAACAGTGATTGGCTTGGTAACAGTGGCAGTTCAGAAAGCAGATGGTGGGGCTGGAATTTCCATGCACAGAGATCAGGATATGCACGAGTGAGCAGAGGATTGCTGGAAGAACAGGCTGGCTTTCAGGGTACAGGCAACCCTGCAGGAGGAGGCGTGCAATTCCAAGAGTCCAAGGACTGTAAGATTCTAGAATCAATGGAATTCCTCTGGGGTCTGATGGACTGAAATGAACAGGTTTGGCCCAGACTCCTGGAGCTAAAGCTAACGTGTGTCAACTTAGAACCACAGAAACAAACCCTAGAACTGGAAGGGGCTTTTACTGACCTGACCCCCCTCATTTTACAAACAAGGACATTAGGAGAGGCCAGCTGCAGATTGGCTGTCAAATGGAGCTGTGAAGTCAGGCTGCCTGTTTTTCTCTGGCTTCTATTAGCTCCTGTACAGCACACGACAATTGTTCAGACCCAAAACTCTGGCATCCTGTTAGGAGAGGAACATAAGGGTCATTCATCCCATATCGCTGAACTCTCAACTCATCTAATCAAGGGGTACGGCTTCATAGATTAATGGAATTAGTTTATTAAGGGATTATGGAAATTTTAACTAATGGAAATGATTTTATACCATCTAAGTGGTTCAAGAAGAAGCTCTGCAGTTTTTATTGAAGCTTGGGATATTCCTGATGAAAACCTAGGATGCTCTGCCTGATGGTTAGCAATGGACCCCGTAGCCTCCTAGACAATGCAGAAGTGGGCTGAGGGGCTGGGACCACTACTGACATTACTTTTCATGCCATGGGGACAGCAGGGATACTTTTCTCTGCCTCTGCCAGGCATAGCAAACATCATGCCAAGCTTTTTACTCAAAGCTGGACCCAGCTGACTTTAACCAATGTGAGTAAATACACCGAGACTCTAATTCTGAATATTCCTAACAACAAAGGAGTCCTGAATTTCCTCTTGCTCCTGTGTTTGGTGTGTGTGCATGTGTTATGTTAGTAGGTGTGCATTTGGTTATTTTCAGATCATTTTGTTAACATGGTAACTGATACTGGATACCATTATCATAGCTCATGCGTCATGGACATGAGTTATAATCGTTGGACAGGCTGATTTGAAGCTTGGAATTGAGAAGGTAAACAAAGGCTTTTTCCTTTAGAGCCAGCCTGTCAAGCAAATAATTAAGGCTTTTCAACTTCATCGTAAGTTGTTGAGAATAAATCTAGTCTATTACTTCAAGCAAAAGGCACAAACAAGTCCCAGTGCAGTTGTAATCATTCTTTTACAGTGCTGGCCTGCGGTTTGTCTTTTCTTGACCTCTAATCGTCATATGCTGTGGTCCTACACCCAAGGTGCTCATTGAAGTCCTTAGAGTAAGACTTGGGCCATGTCAGTCAAAACTAGCCTCAGGCTGAGCAAATAAGTTTCAGAACATGATTTAGGGAACAGCAAGGGCTCCTCTGCCCAGACATTTTTAAAATGTCTTAATATCCTTACTTTTTGAGAAGAATAAAACAAAACACTGAAGAATCTTATCAAAATTCAAATATATGTATTTAGAAAGGGTAAATCTTTAAATTTATCTTATCAAAGCTCTCCGGTCTGGTGGCTCACCCCTGCAGATCTTTGCTGGGGTTACTTTTCTTCAGTCTGAGGAACGAATGTAATATTAAGTCTAAATTGCAATGGATGTATATTTTTATAAGTGAGTAAATGGCTACATTCTTCTTTGCTTTCTTCATTCTCTTCTTAGGCTATCTTCAGCTGCCGTGTAGAAGTGAACATGCTACTCTGTCACTCCAGCCTGCCTTCACCGGGAACCATTCATTCATGGGCTGTTTAGAGAGACTTGAGGTCTCTTGTGCAAACATGTTTCTTACCTATCATTTCCTTTGAGGAGGGTTGGCTCTGGATGGCACCACCTGTGTGAGCCCTGCAGGCGAATCAAACTAGGTGCAGGAGGAGGGGAGTTTATGGCCTTATCAGTAAAGTGGAAGTTTAGGCTCAAAGCTAGGTGTTTGGAAATACATACAACTTTCTGTTCTGTTGTGGAAGGCTCTTGCCCAGTTCCCATGATGCTACCTTTGAGCATGTCCTGTGATTTTTCCAGAGACAGTGTTGAAACCTGCTCATCTCTAAAACAAACTGAATCTGGGAGCATTGTCAGCTGGGTGGTGGTCACCCCAGTGTAATGTGACAAGGCCTGGAACAGCAGCACGGACACTGTCTTTGTGTCAACAGCCCCCACGTGGGGTAGGGCGTGGCTCGGGTTGGCATGATTAAGCCCAGGGAATGAGAACAGACTCAGGGACCTGGACCCCTCTTTATCCCCCAAGGTTTTAGGATTCCGTAAACTTTGAATTGGAATGAAGCTAACTAACCACATGGCTAAATAAGGAATCCAGCACCTGGTACCAGGATATAGAACGATAATAAGACATAACTGTGCCAGCCCTCCTCTCCCCAGCTGCCCATCTTCTGACCCTCACCCCAGCCTAATGCTGCCAACCGCCTTCTGTTTTGAAGAATTCCATCTATCTCCCCAACAGAACACCCTCTTTATTAAGCAACTCCTTGAGCAGATTCTCTGTTGCTTCTGGCAAGGCTTCAGTTCTGTCCCTCTAACAGCGTGGCTTCAGCACAAAGTGATCACAGTAACTAACGGTCCAGTACTTACAGCAGGTGTTATAGTTATTTAAGAGGACAAAGTCTCTCCTATTACATGAGAGTAGAAATCTCTTCTGGAAACATTGCAGCTGTCACCAGAGGCATGAGTATTTCCATTTGATGAAGTAATCCTGAAGGACGGAGCCACCAAAGCCCATGTTTGGGGTTGTTACTCGACTGTTTTCCCCAGGAGGCATTTAATCATGTGGGCAGGGATTTAATGAGGCTGAGTTGCTTGGAATTCTACATATGGCACCTTTTAGGGTAAGGGGACTGCTTGTGGGTGTGTTTATGGTCATGGGTATTAAACAGGCCTTGGAATGCCAAGGGGCAGAGGGTTATGGCAGGGATCCCACCACGGAGCAGGCAGGACAAACTGACTCCCAGGAAGAGCCCCTCAGAGGAGCATGGCACCGCTGCAACCTCCTCTATCAGCCGTGAGGCTGAAAAGCACAAGCTGTTTATCCCGGAGCTTCCAGGGTAGGCGTTCGGGGCCTGCCAGCCCTTAGGACCCTATCTCAGTGGATGCAGGCTCTTTCCAACCCTTCCCCACCTGTCCACTCCCACTCAGACCTTATCACCCTCTGACTGTCACCCCTGCCTCCAACTTCTCTTTCCTTCCAGTCCATGGTCCACACTCAGCTGCACAGTGACCTTTCGATGGTAAACTGGTACCTTGTCATCGCTCTGCTTAAATCTCTCGGGTGGCTCCTCCTTAACCACAGGATAGAGTCCCACTCCGAGGCCTTTTGGGACCAGGTCCCCGTCTTTCTGGCCTGGTCTTTCTTTTTGGCTTCTCCCCTGTGTACCTTAAACTAAAATCACCATAAAACATGTACAATCCAATTTCCTTTCCTTTTAAAAATTATTTTGCTTCTACAACTTTGCAAATGTAGCCCCCTCACCTTAGAAGGTCTCCTTTCGATCTTTTGGCCATGTGACCTGCTGCCAAACTTCAGCTGGGACACTGTCCTGTGCCCACCCAGCCCCAGTCCTTCTGCCCCCTAGCACTTAACTAGCTGCTGTTTGCCAGCCCCCTGGAAGTCAGGCACAACTGGGAGCTGTGTTCCGACCGATGATGTGTTGGGAGCGATGCCCACACTCTCAGGCCTGGCTGCTGAAACCTCTAGCAGGCCCTCTATGCTCCCTTTTCTGCTGGCCAGATGCAATCAGACAGGGGAGACCACGAGGCCCCAGGGGTGGCAAAGCCACATAACGGACACAGCCTTGGGCCCTGAAGACCGGTGTGGAGAAACTCTCCTCCCTCCAGTCCCCAGTCCACACTCCACTGAGGAGTGAAAAGTAACCTTTACTGTATTAAGCAACTGAGATTTGATCTGGGGGCTGCTTATTACAATGGTCCATCAACCCTGACTGATATGGCACCTTCATGAATCATTCTTGAGGCATGCAGCCCCTCCCACCCTCTTCCAAACTCTGCTCTTTCTCCAGCCCCTGGTTCATGACTGCAATTCATCACTGTCACCTGTCTGTTGGTGCATCTGTCTCCTGAACTAGGCTGTAAGTCCCCCCTTAAGACAGAGACTGTGTCTATTTATCTTAGTATTCTGAGTGCCCTGTTGGGACTTAAATGTGTGTTAATGCGCCCATGTCTCTTTCAAGCATTCAGGATGGTCTGGAATGCATGTGACTCCAGGAGGTTCCCCAGACACTAGCTACTGCTCTGAGGCCAATGATTCCACTTTCTGTGCCCTTTCCACTGGCTTCAGGTTTCCATGTTCTATAAATCATCCTCCCATGCCACGAGCCTGATGATGGAAATACAATACATGGCTAATCTCCCTCCATTATTGGATGATAATTTTCCACATCAGCAAGTAGTGAGAAAGGCCAGAGCTGTCACTCTCGCCTCCATCAATGGCCTCTGACAGTTAAGACGTCTTGATGCTGCATGGGCTTCTTATCCACTAGTGTTTATGGAGAAGGAAGCGTGGAGTGGGTGAGGAGCCCTGGGTAACTGTAGTGTAGGCGGCTCTGTTTCAGGGCTGAGCACTGGTTATTGGAGGAAATGGATCAAAGGGAAATTTAGGATGATTCATCTCCCCTTCCATCCCTCTGCTGAGCTACTTTCAACTCCCAGGTGTACAGATCTATTTGTAAAGCACCAAATTAAAATCAAATCAGCTCTTTACTGGGTGCCTACTCTGGGCAAGGCCAAATGGGCACAGGCAGATCCATTCTTAAAGAGACCTGAGACTTTAGGTAGGTGACAGGACTTATCCAAAGACATCACATGTCAGAGATCCCCCCGGGGCCCTGTAGTGCTGAGGTTCCTGGGATCAGAGACTTGGAAGTGATGACCCTGGAGCACTGCACAGCCCAGAATCATCAGAGACGGTGCTGTGACATTCCTCACGTTGTGCTTGCCAAGGCAGGAAAGTGGATGGTCGGTAAGCTAGAACTCCCATTACCAGAGCGTGCTGGCTGATCAACACCCTCCTCTAACCCAGTCCAAAGGAACCCTGAACTGAAGAAAACTCAGAGAGGTCATGAAATTGGTATATCTGTTTCCAAACAAACCTGTCTCTTAAACCATTCCAAATGGATAGTGCTTGACCTCAGTTCACTTTTTCTTTCCGTGGGCAAGATAATGCCATAACTTCTTTATATGCTTCAAATATAGTTTTCAGAATCATAGTTTAACTTAAAAAAATCAAGCTTGTGCCCCCTTATATTGTAATTTTAGGCCACTTTTTCCTACTACCTTTACCCTCCCCGCCATCTCCACTCTTTTCCTCATTTCTCCGTCCACCTGCTTTGCATATTAGGCTGAAGCAAAAAATGCCACAACCAAGGAGAATGCTCAGGCTGCAGTGGCTGAGTGACTGGAGGGCCTTCTTCTCCTTCCCCCTGGTTGGAAGAGGAGGGCATTCCTGAGGGGGCTTGTGGTAGAGACCAGTATGGTATGGAGGGAGCAGAACTGGGACCAAGGCCCCGTAACTGTGTAACTTACAAGCCACACAATGTGAATAAGTTAACTTTTCTGAGCCTTGCTTTTCCCATCTGCAAAATGGGGCAAACAATACCCACGTGAGATGATCTTCAGCAAGACGAAAGGAGACCATCCAGGCCTTGTTCACATTCCATGCAAGAAAACGACGTCCCGTCTCATGCCCCTGCCCCTGTCCTTCCTCTGTCCCCCAGCCCAGAAGAGCCCACAGAGGGCTGAAATGTGTCCAAGATCCAAACTCAGAGTCCAAAAGCTGACTCCATACCAGTGAAACAATGACCTCTCCTACGGGGAGTACGTGAGCATCAGGCAGCTTTGCCCAGTTCTGTTGAGTCCTGGCTTTCTCTTCTCCTGGGACTATAATTCTAACTCCTTCCAACTGGTCTTCTTGACCCACTTTCTCAATGCCAAATCATTTCTGCCCATGCTGCCAACCACAATACACTCCCTGGGGGCTACCATGAGTACGGATATGACTGGAAAAATGGTATTTGGCCAACTAGGTGTGAATGCAGACCTTAATTCTCTGACCTAACGAGGATTCAATTCAATTCAATATGTCTTTTTGGGGGGAAATCTGTGAAACAGAAATCACTATCCTGCATACTGAGTGGGAGAGTGCATGAGAAGTTACCAATTCATGCTCCTGTCTCCTGAGAGCTTTCAATATAACAAGATGGCTGGGCCACCTCGACCCATGGATGGGTAGGTGAAGGCTGAGTGCTGATGGTGCCTGTCCTGAGATGGGAGCTCTGGGAGGCCTGAGCCAAGATGTGCTCTCCAATCTGGGGTGGGAGGCTACGGAGGAGCAGGGGTTGAAATGGGTACTCTAGGCAGAGGGACGGGAGATAGGTAAAGGTGCAGAAACAGTACAGCAGCAGGTGTTTCTGGAAAACAGGCTGCAGTATGGCTTTGTGGTGGGGCAGTAGGGAGTGATAAGGTTCAAGCTATAGGCTGGGACAGATGGAAGATGCCTAAAGTACTGAGAGATGTTCAGGCTTTAGTCTGTAGCCATGGAGAGACATTCGAAGCTTTTGAACAAAGGACAGATGACACGGTCAGCTGCAGAAATATGAATTTGCCTGCATGATACAGGTGCATGGCAGTGGGGCTGGAAGGCAGGGCAGCAAGGTGGCTGCGAGTCCAGGAAAAGAGAGGTGAGGGGAGAGGAGGGAAGGGGTGAGGGGAGAGGAGGGAAGGGGTGAGAGGTCCACAGGAGGAGGACAGCCCATACGACTTGACTGACCGACGCGGGCGCGGATAACTGTAGAGGGGCACCGGAGAGGGAAGGGGAAGGAGCCTTTGTTGCCTGGGGAACTGGGAAGATGATGAAGCCTCTGGAGAGAGAAGTGGGTTCGGAAGATGCTGGCTTGGGCCGGGACCCTGGCTGGCAGGCAGAGGATGCTGTCCTCCAGTCCCTGGAGAGGAAGAGGGCCTTCGCACTCCACTCCCTGCCAAGGACCCCCTGTGCCTGGCAGTTCAAGAGCGAACAGCCTGTTTGCTCTGCCTTTGCAGGGTGGCTGGCTGGCCAGTGATCCCAGGAACACAGCTGCTCCCCATCTACATCCACTTCAAACTGCAGGAGAGGTCCCGGTGGCTCCCTGGTAACTCCTGTCCCTCCAAAATCATAGTGTGGCCTGCACAGCACCCACCCCAGCCCCTGCTGCTCACAGGCTCCTCCGCACAGCCTCCATTTCCGCCATAGCTGTTACGTAGTGAACGGGAGGCCAACACAAAGGCAGTTATTTACAAACGGTGTGGGAATCCTTCTGGTGCCTGTCTCAGCTGGTATTGACATACTCTCCATGAATAGGGAATCTGGAGCCCTGGGTTTGAGTGCTGACTTTACTAACATTTAGCCAGATGGTTGTTTCCCAACTTGGGCTCCAGTTTCCTCACCTTATCTCTCTGGCAACTTTCCAGCACTAAAGTCTCCAGGGCTCTGACTAGGACCAGCTGAGAGTTAACGTGAAGGCCCAGGAGCCACTTCCAGTCTCTGCCTTAAGGGTCTGTTCTCACTATGAGGCCTGGTGGCATGATCACTTAACAGAGCAAGGTACGAACAGAATCGAGGACAAAAACGAGTATTAGCGTGTCTTCTCATGTAATCTGAGCCAGATGCTTCACAGGATTATGTTGTAGGTATCTAGACATGTGGCAACCCCTAGCCACGAGGGAGGTCCAGGGTAAATACTGATCGTACTGATTAATTTTTTTTTTTAAAAAGATCAAATAACTATGCACATGCCCTTGACACATATATAATGTAAATCAGTGATATTCAGGTTGCTGCTCTCAAGCCACATGGGGCCCTTTCGTGGGCAACCTGCAGTTCTTACAAGCCTTCTAATTTCCTGTCTGAATAATACGTGATCCTAGACTCTGCGGGGCAGACAGCAGGCACGTGGCACTGCTAGTTGGTGATGACTGCAAAAGTGGCTCCCGAGTCACGTAACTCGTAACTCGATACCATGGGGTAGATATTTAATCCGGTTTATCTGTGTGGAAATTCAACGTTTTGGTTTCACCATCTGTCTGTCTTTTATATGTTCTTCCACATCAATATCTGTCTTAGACTGCAAGCTTTAGAGAGCCGGGGCTGCATTCAGGTTGTGCTAATGACATGAGAGAGAGATTCCCGTTAAGGATGGATATTTAACAAATATCCATAAATAAATAAATGAAATAAAGAAAAACGTTTTTTGATCTTGAAGAGGAAAAAGGAAGAAGAATATCTGTCTCTTCTTTATGGCTTCTCCCTCTAGTGTCTGGCCTTTGATTAGATTTAACACTGGAGCTGGAAGACGAACCCTGTGCCTTGGAGCAGTGCATCCCTGCTGATGACAATAAACCCAGTGCAGTAATGATGGTTTTGCAATGGGTCCCTTCACAGGGGCTGCTCACTGCTGCTCAGAGGGAGGGAAGAAGCAGTCACTAGAGCGGGGAGATCTCAACATTATCCTAGTCTTTATCCAGAGAGAGAAGGTGCTTAGCTCTTGGCTGCCCCATTTAGGAAGCTGCATCCAGGGCACCAGTGTGCAAACAGGCCCCTTTCTTGCCTCTTTGTTGCCTCTTTGGCTCTGAAATGGCTCCTGAGTACCGTGTCCTCTTTTTCCCAGGCTGTCGGTAACCAGTTGCAGAGGCAGTGGCTAGTTCTGGCACTGGTGTAGAAGGGAATATCATATCATGATGGGCTAAGCTCTAGCCCATTATGACCGTCTTGAGGCCATGGGCATGCTAGAGTCTGTGTGAGTCTCCTCCTCCTCCCTTTCTGGTTTCCTCATGGCCAAACTCTTCAGACGGCTGGAAGCTGGGCCATGCCAAAGAAGCAAGCAGCCTGCAGAGCAATGCTCCGTGCCATTGCAGGAGGCATGCAGACTCGAGAGACGCACAGAGTAAGGCTGATTTTCCAGGGAGCTTTGGCCCCAGCATC
Source organism: Cacajao melanocephalus (assembly GCA_963573385.1). NCBI lineage: Eukaryota > Metazoa > Chordata > Mammalia > Primates > Pitheciidae > Cacajao > Cacajao melanocephalus. The sequence goes on from CAUYLG010038913.1 coordinate 163,615, forward strand.
TCATCCGACAGCCTGTGTCAAGGCACCAGCAAGTGAGCCCCACGTCGCAGAGTGCAATGGTCAGTCTCCAGTCACAGCAGCAACACTCACACCCCTTCCTTTGCATTCCTTCCTGTCTCTCTGGCCATACCTTTTGGAGTCTCCTTTCCTGGTTCTTTCCCTTTATCCCAATCTCCAAACATCAGCCAGGCAGGGACTCAGTTCTTGGGTCACATCTCACTTCTGTCTACACTCACACCCCAGGGAGCTCATCCAGAGATCCAGGAGTTAAGTATCTTCTGTATGTTGTTGACTCCCCAAATTACAGTTCAGCCACAGACCTCTCCCCTGGAGAGGTTCGTTTCCTATTACCTACCCAGCAGCCCCACCTGGATGTCTAATAGGCACTTCAAACTTAAAGGTCCAACATGGCTTTCCTGATCCTCCTGCCTTGACACCTGTTCCTCTCACAGACTTCCCCATATCCATGAATGACAATTCCACTCGGCGTTGTTCAGGACAATTGCCTCGGAAAATGCCCGACCTCTCTCTCTCATATCGCATATCTGATACGTCTGCAAATGACATCATCCTGAAGTCTGACCTCATCACCTCCATGGGTGTCAAGACCAGGCCCAGCATCGCCTGAGGCAGCAGCACCCGACTGGACCCCTGCCTCTCCCTAGCCCACCTTCACTCCATTCTGCGTGTGGCAGGCAGAAAGACCCTGATTACTGTCAGATCATGTTGATTCTCTGCTCAAAACTCTCAGAGGCTATTTAGCTCATTCCCAGTAAGAGCCAAGTTTTCTCACAACAGTTTACATACCCTACTCCCTGGGTCCCACAGCCTTACCTCGCACCACTCACCCCCTTACTCCTTCCTCTCCAGCTGTACAAGCCTCCTCTGCTCTGGACTCATCAGTGTGGGCCCCTTCTCATTAGCCCCTGGAAGGCTCTTTTTCCAACTATCTGCATGGTGCCTTTCCTTCCAGCCTCCAAGTCTTTGTTCCAATGCTGCCTTCTCCATGAGACATTCCTTGGCTGCCACCTCTAAAATCACAAACCTCTCAACACTCTTCCCCCTTCAGTGCTTCATCCCTCTCTGGCCTGCTATTTAATTTACCATAGGTCTCTCTGTTAGAATCTAAGTTCCACGAGGGCAGGGATTTTTGACTCTCTTGTGCACTGCTCTATCGCCAGTGTCTACGGCAGTGCCTGGCAGAGAGCAGACCTCTCACTTGTGAATGGGTGGACTGATGAATGAATGAACTGGAACATATTTTTCTATATGACTTACTGGCTACTTCACTTACTCTCATATTTAGAGAAACGCCTCCCGACTGCAGCTTTCTTTCTATTGTCCTTCCAGCCCATTTCTTCTACGTCCTTGGTGGCTTTTGCAGCTTTCCCAAAGAAAACAGAATCACTGGGCTCCCCTCAGGTATGCTGGGTGTCACCAAGCAGCTCCTGCACTGCGCCCAGCCCCACCTCCCCAGACTCACACCACAGGCATCCAGACGCTGACCAGCAGGGAAGTGGAGTCACCATAGCCGCTGATCAAGAGTGATCAATTGGACTTCCCCAGCAGACTCAGTCCTTTGGACTCTCTTCCTGGCTCCATTCCTGTCTCTCATGTTCCACTTCATTGCACTCATCTATCTTACTCTCTACACCTTGCTTTTTGAAATATTCATTCCCCTGCCTCATCCCCTGGAACTGTCCCATGAATTAGCATTTCCACTAATGAAGGAGCCAGGCTCCCATTCCAGTCCTCCTAGAACAAGAAACAGACCCCCAGGGCTCCTCCAGCCATAAGGGAACAGTGCAAAGTGAGAGAAACCGCACTCTCCAGAGTCTAAGGCTATCCTTATGTAGGCTTAGGAAAATCTTGGCAGAGACTCTGTCTATCGGGGTAGGCAGCCCATTATGCTCTTCTCAAAGTTTGTCCAGAAATTTGGGTAGATGGGCCTTGTCAATGTGATGTGTTCCAGCAGCAAAGAATACTCCATGCTGGGAACTCTCCTAGGCATTTATTCATTTAATGGGTAAGATGGAGAAGCAGCACACCCCCACCCCTCCACTTGGAAGCTCCTGCTTTAGGCAAAGAACAGAATTGCTATGTTCTGTTATCTCAGTAGGCAGCTACTGGCTGCTGAGCAGGTCGTGGCTACTGCTGGATTTTAATAACACATGCTACAGAAATGCTCATCGCCATTAGTCACAAGCTAGGGGCAATCCTCTGACTTAGCGTGGAGCCAGGATGCAAATACCTGCATTTTAGAGGTATGCTTCTCCGTGGCTCACAGGCCACCTTATTTATTTACCATACCACTCAGTGCCACAAACTAATCAATTACACCTCAGTTCCATCAACAGTGTAATAGAAGCTGTCAGCCATTCTTCCAGGAAGACCCTCAATGGCATCATCACTCACTGTTATAATCCATCAAAGGCCCTGTCTTCCAACTTGCAAAACCACTTAGTAGAGCGCAAAGGCCTCCCTAGGTTACTATATGATGTTGTTACCAGTCCCTTGTTGTTTGTGTGCTTTAATTTTGTATTTGCTCCTTGAGCAGCGTTACCAGAAAGGGAGCAGCTGATAGATTTATTAAATCTATCTTTGAAATGAGAGAGCAGAGATTCTGCTCCTGTTAACAGCTTTGGCTGTCTTTATCCCTTCTTCCTGCACCTGTTCCTTCTCCTGGCGGCTCTTCTCATCGTCCTCTCTGCTCAGGGTGAAGTTCCGGCTCCCTGCCTTTACCGGCATGACTCCATGTGGTGCCCTGGATGGCTCTTTAACCTGTTTGCTTCCTGGACTACTCTAGATGCTCAGTGTTTAGGAAACTGTTTTTAAGTAAGGCTCTTTGAGAGGACAGGAATGCACCTATTCACACATGTATACTGAAAGAGAAAGATACTGAACACAGAAAAGGGAAGAAAGAGTGTGGTTATAGTCACAGAGATCAAGGCCAAACGGGATACCCAGAGTGGTTAGAGCTAACCCAAAGGTCCTCAAATTTACCATACATTTTGATCACCTGAGGAGTTGTCAAAGCACAGATTCCTGGGCCCCATCCCCAGAGTTTCTTGGTCAGTAGGTCTGGAGTGGGGCCCAGGAGTTTGCATCACTACCAAGTTTCCAGGTAATGCTGATGCTGCTGGTCAGGGGCCACACTTTGAGAACCACAGGGCTAATCTGATAAGAGCCTGAATTTCCACGATCCATCATGTTGTGCGTATCTGTGAGTCAATATCATACATTACTCTCATTTCTATCCCAGCGACAGCCTATCTAACAACGGGCCACTTGAACCCCCGTGGAAGGGATCTGTCTCGATTTCCATCACCTAATTGTGTTCTGTGGAATTCTTCTGGGCTTCTCCCAACCCTCCCAGTTAGCACTTCCACAGGTCTTTGAATCTAACCCCTTTAAGGAAAAGCTTTGACTACCTTACCTATGAAAAAGCCCCGTGGTGCCTGGAAATTTTCTGCAAGCGGGGAAGGAATCCTGAGCACGTATGAAGCTTTCCAGACATTCTTCCTTTAAAACAAGCCTGTGCTTTCAAACAGGAAACCTGTGCCCCTGCCCAAAGAGGTGGAACCTGGAGGAGAAGGATCTCTGATTTTAAAAAAGCCTCTGCCTTAGCAAAATCTCAACTGTCTTTTAAGGTGAAATATTCTAAAAGGAGCATGAGGTTTTACAGATCGACAGCTGTGATCTCCCACGTGTGACTGATGTCTGTGTGTACCAAGTGACTGCCGTCAGTGAGGTAAGTGCTTTTCCAGAAAGGCACACCTGGGGCTGCCAAGAAAGGGTGGCAGTCAAGGTTTTGTGCTGTTTCCTCTCCCCCAGAACCCAGCCCAAACACAGAAGAAGACGGCTGCTCACTGTTTCGGGGCTTCTCCTCATCCATGCCTTCATCCTCGTTCTCCGGGTCAATGTCTTCAGCCTGAGTGATCCAGTCCAGGTAGCCTTTGAGATCCTCTTCCAGCTGTTGCTTCTCCCGCAGCTTCTGGAAATCTCCCCGGGCCTTGGCCTTCTCCCTCTCTTTGGAAAACTCTCTGGTGAGAGCGAGAGGAGGGGAAGGGGAGGAGAGCATGGAGAAGGAGGGAGCACCGAGAAGGGTCGGGCATGGAAGGAGAGATGGAGATAAGGAGAAACAAGAGTCTTAATTGCTTTGCAGGGAGAAACCTGCCCACACGGCCCTGCTTTCCACAGAGAGCTCCTCTAGTCAGCCCAGGTTTTGTCTACTCTCACCTCAATGGGAAGTGGCACTAAGGGGACATTCCTGACACAGGCCAGCAGAGGCTTAAAGGGGATGGATGAAGTCCATCTCCCTCTTTTCCTGGATCATGATCACAGGCTTTGCTTTTTAAATAACTGTTCTCCAAAGACCTGGAAACCAGTTCTGAGCAGTAACTAAAAGCCTCCACCATTCCAGAACATGCATTTCCATTCCTCCCAGTATTGAGTGGCAGTTTACAATTCTCCCAAGGGTCCCCAGGTGACATAAGGTGTTGGGACTGGCAGGTACCAAAGCCCAGTCACTCACACTGGGTCCTGAGAGCCAACCATTCATGTCTCTTCCCAACTCTGGCTTCAGGGATGTCTCACTGGTAGCTCGAGATTGGCCACAGAGGGAATATTTACACCATGGTAACTGGCGAATGCCGAAAACTAGGGCTTTCCTCCCAGAGAGCCAACTGTTAAATATTTACCAGTATACCACTGATTTGGGACTCAGAAGATTTAATGTCCTCAATCTCTATTCTTATGATGAGTTCAACCTGCCACTCGGCATGCCTGGAAGGGAATCTAGAGAAGGTTCTCTCTCACATCGAGACAAATGAAGATTCCAAACACAAGAAAATGTCCTGGGGGCTGCCCTTTTGGTTTAAAAAATCCAATCAGAATAGAAAAATACATAAAATCAAGATGATATAAAAGTTAAATGATGCATTTAGTTTAAAGTAATAATGAGCAGAAATTGGAACTGGAGTGGGATTTGCTGGAAGAAGGGTCTATTGAAAAATTTCTGACACACAGGCTATTTCTTTTCTATGATTCTGTCCTAATTTTCTCTCTGGCTTTGAATTCACTTTCTGAGCAAGGAGGAGGCTGGCAGCAGAAGGCAATCAGCAACAAAGTGAGTTCTCAACCCTCAAAGCAAGTCTGGGCCTTTTCTTCCAAAATAGGTATAGGGGAGTATTTTTGGCTTTGATTTGCAGTCTTTGGGGAATGAGTCCCTTGCTGGTACATGTATATGTGTGTTTGTGTTTGTGTGTGTGTGTGTATGCAGTCTTTAGAGAATGAGGCCCTTGGTGGTACGTGTGCATGTGTGTGTGTGTGTGTGTGTGTGTGTGTGTACATGTTCAGGACATCTTGGTTAATTCTTGGAGCCATGATGCCTTCCTCTCTCAACAGTGAAGGCGTAGTTCAGGGCAAGAGGCCTCTTAGAGAATTTTTGGCTCAAGCCACACTCTACAAAAGGCACCATGGAAGGAGGGACGGCACCACAAACCATAAGAGGACAAAGGGCTCTGCTGCTGAGTCTACCACCACGTGGGGCAGCTCCACCACTACATGCACTGCCTCGTGCTTGCATTTGGCCTATGTCACTTGGGAGAGCACTGATTTCAGCACACACCGTCTTTATGGTGAGATGGGGTTAGGGCTGGACTGGGGTCTAGGGAACATTTTAATTGGGAGAATGTGGGGGCTCTCAAGCTAACAAGTTCTCTTCAACTGCAGCCTTAATGATGCTCTGGTTTGGATTGAATTTTCTTCTTAAATTTGATTGAATCCAATTCTAATTGGATTGAACTTGCTATTTCTTGGGCTTCCTGCCAACTAGCGGGTACCTTCATTTCCTTCCCAAGGAGTTTTATGCTAGGGAAAAGCTGACAGATTGACAGCTCACAATGGAGAGGGAAGCTTTGCTCCTTCCATGTTGGGGATGATTGCAGAGAGATGCCATCCCCTCTCCCCCTAACCTCTTATCCCTTGTACCTGGTTAAGCCTCTAGGGACTTAGTGTTGGTCCTGGGGACAGTAACCTCATATAGCATTTTTCCCCTATGCAAATCAAAAACTGTTTCAAGGCCTCCTCTCTTGACTGTCTTTCTGCCTACCTCCATTTGCACCCCTCTAGGGTGGGTTTGGTCTGGAGTTGTAAGGAGCTGAACTTCACAGTCCCTTGTTAAGGGCTCACTTCAGCTCTTCTGAGTGATTTTGCAGAGGATCAGGTTACAAAACACGGGCCCATCCTTCTTTCGGGGTTGGGAGAATAGGACTGGGACTCAACTGGAGGAGGGGCAATTGGTCCAATCCTGTTCAACAGCATCAGCCCCATGGAATGAAGTTCACCATCTATACCCCAAGGCCTCTGGGGATCTAAGATAAACATCCAGGGGGAGAAACAGAACACTAGTAGATTTTGTCCGGCCTGAAGACAACTGTCCTTGTAGAGGAAGGATGTGTTTTGGGAGTGTGAGAGGGATGGAGAAGGGCTTTAGTCAGATCTGGAGCATGGCTGGCTCCCATGGAGTGTGAGGCACAGCCAGGCTTGAGGCTGGATGGAAGGTGAGCCAAGGTTTCCCTCGGCAGTCCCCACGCGGTAAGGGATCTGCTGGTGGCAGTGCCTGGCTCTCTTTATCTCCTTGCCTGGGTGCCAGCCATGTGCCTGCTCTGGGGACTGAGTTAATGAAGACAGGGAGCCCCAGCCGGACAGGCTACACCGGGCCCAGGGACTGGAGCCGGCCAGACAATCAGTCACAGCTGTGGGATTTGTCATAAGGCAGGACTGCATCTCTCGCCAGCAACGGCCAACATGAAAAACGAGGGGTGGTGTGGGGAGCCGGGGGCCAGGGCTCTGTGATGTAAGGGCAGTGCATGTGGAATCCAACAACAGTCCTAACAGCGCAAGGCTCTCCTCATTTGTGGATCCCATGTCTACAAATGCACCTGCTCACCAAAATTTGTTTGTAACTCCAGAATCAATACTCGTGGCAGCTTTAGTCATATGTGGCCATGTGCAGATAACAAACATGCTACGTGTTCCCACTGAGGTCAAACAAGGCGGCATGTAGAGTTCTGCCTTCCCAATTCGGCTTTCATACTGTGAGGTATCCTTTTCACCATCCACTTAGTGCCATGTTTTCACATTTTTGTGCTTTTTGTTGGTGATTTTGCTGTTTAAAACGGCTGCAAGCGTACTGCTCAAGTGCCGCCCAGTGTCACTATACGCAAGAAGGCTGTGACGTGCAGCACAGAAAAAACATGTGGATTAAGTAAGCTTCACACAGGCATGAGTTACAGCGCTGGTGGCCATGAGTTTAATGTTAATGAATCAATCATATATATCAAATTAGGTGTCTTTAAATAGAAACTCACTTAAAACAAAGTTATGTATTGATTGGTTGACAAAATGTGACCAGAGGCTCACAGGAAATAACCCTATAGTTCCCCTAGGGCCAACGTCTCAGGGTCCTGTAGTTCATGTTCGTGGTGACTTTACGGAATGTAACCATCATGAATAAGGAACACTGACTGTGTATGTTGGGCCGTCTCTTCTGCTGCCACTCACAAAGCACGTGTGTCCTGCCCTTTCATTGCTTTCTTCTGGGCCTGGATATTGCGTCTTAACTGTGAGGCCATGGTCCCGTGATACTTCCTGGCTGTAAAATGCCTACCCCCTTCCTGGGTCTTCCGCCTTTTGGGGACAAGACAGGCTCATCTCCCAATGGGAAGACGGATGGGATGATGATCTTTGTAAGAGATAGTGGGCCTCTTGCCAACTGGAGGTGCGCTTCCCAAGCCCTCTGTTTGCAGTCGCTAAAAACCAAAAAGTAACCAGAGCCCAGAGTCCAAAGGCTTCCACCGCATTACAGAGAAGCTTTATGGAGTCATCTTCTCTACCTTCATGAGCAGAACACATCAAGCAGCATTCAACCTTTCCTTAGTGACTGAAGGACGTAATTTATGAGGATGAATTAGTGTGCTGGAAGATAAAATCACAGTAACCCTAATTGTTGGAATATAGGGTTTCACACCCACTTCTCCCAGTCACAGAAGGCTCCAAGACTGCAGTGCTGCTCAGTTAGTGTCTTTGCTCTCTCTCAAGGGCCATGAAGATCTGCAGGGCTGCCAGCCCCTCTGCTAAAGAGCCCTGCGCTGCTGCAGGCCTCTGGGCAGTGCCTTCACAGCTTCCCGCTGGGATTCTATGTGCCTGCCGGCTGTTTCCTGCAGCCTGCGCTGGTTGCTTCTGTGCCTGCCCGCTTGCTCCTCTCACCCTTCCTATTGCAGCTTCTGCTCTTCCCCACCCCACTTCTTGCCTGTCATTTAAAACCATGGGACTCATCGATCCCATGGGTTTGGGGAGAGTACCCCACAGAGGTCAGGGATAGAGGTGATGGATTCACATAGCTTGGGCTCAACTGCGCATTCAGCATTTTTCACCTGCTGGAATTGAGGTACTTTTGGCTGCTAAGCCTCACTTTCCTTCTCTGTAGAATGGACGCAGGAACAGCGCCAGCTCACAGAGTTGCCACGAGCATTAACTGAGCTAATGTAGTTAATACTCAGAGGAGCACAGACCCTGACCCAGAGAATGCTAGTGACTGTTAATTCTATCATTGTGACAGTCAATTTCATGGAGCTGTGAGATCTTTTTGAATGCTTCTGGAAGTTTAATCAGAAGTCTGATGAATAAATGGGTGTTTGACTGTATGGTCGACTAGACTACATCTCTACCCAGTGAGTGGGTAACTATTCTTTCTTCCTGGCTAATCAAGACACTGACTGGGAACCGTTGCCTCTGAGTGGTCCGCCAACAGAAGCCTGATTCCAGCTTTGTCACTGCATCGGGTAGGGGCAAGCAATTCAGAGTGGCCAGCCCTTGACACAGAAGGAGAGGCCTCCTTAAATCAGAAAGGGGAGGTGCTCACCCACACACACCTCTTTGCTCTTCAGGGCAGACCCCTGGCCAAGGAAGCCTTGGCAGATGATGTTCTATCAGTGATTCAGGAGCTGCAAGGAGCAGATGGCAGCTTTCAGAACAGGTCGGGAAAGAGAGGCTGGGGGAGGTCTCCAGGAAAGACCAGCATACAGACTCAAAGACTCCTAGGTTCAGAGGTTAAATAGCCTTACTCTTCTTGTTCTGAGTCAGCCAACATTTCCGAGTATTATTAAACTCCAGGTTTGGGGTGAGGTGTCTAAACACACCCTAGCACATTTAGGCTGAATCAGCCAAGATATGGCCTTCAAAGTGGCTTCTTCTCCAACATCAGCAGCTTCTGTCATTTGACGTTGCTGCTCTGATTCCACCAGGAAGATTACTCCTCTGGGGGGCCGAGAATGACTGTGGGCAGAAGCTCAGCTCAGGGAGCTCAGCTCAGGGTCCAGCCCTCATTCTCCACTTCAGGCTCCTGGCAGATTTGGTTCCCAATCTCTAGGGGAAGAAAGGGGAGTCACATTCTTTTAAGTCTTGAGCTGTGGCTTGTGTTGCAGTTCAAGCTCATTCATTGTAGATCTTATGGGAGGCAGTGCCAGAGTGCTGGCACTGGTTCTGTTACTCACCAGGGAAGCGGCGTTGTACGACTCACTTAACATCTTTGGGCTTGTGTTCCTTGTCTTTTTTTTTTTTTTTTGAAATGGAGTTTCGCTCTTGTTGCCCAGGCTAGAGTGCAATGGCGCGATCTCGGCTCACCGCAATCTCTTCCTCCTTGGTTCAAGTGATTCTCCTGCCCCAGCCTCCTGAATAGCTGGGATTACAGACATGCACTACTACATCTGGCTAATTTTGTGTTTTTAGTAGAGACGGGGTTCCTCCATGTTGGTCAGGCTGGTCTCAAACTCCTGACCTCAGGTGATCTGCCTGCCTCAGCCTCCCAAAGTGCTGGGATTACAGGCGTGAGCCACAGTGCCCGGCCGTGTTCCTCATCTTTAAGAGGCAACGCTGGAGCACTTCTAACATGTGATGATTCTGCAATTCCAGTTATCACAGGCACCAGGAAATAATAATTGCTGTAACGACAGCACCATTATTGGGCACTTATTATATACCACTGTGTTAAGTATTCTGAAAGTGATCTTGTTGTATCATCACAGCCACCTAGTCATTGGAATTATCATCTTCACTTTTTCAGATGGGGAAACTAAGATTTAAAAAGGTGAAACCACCCAACGTCATGCACCCAGCAAGGGCAGAGCTGGGATCTCTCAATTTCTGTTTTGATTCAGGGTGATGAGATTGATTTTTTCAATCCTTTCCTTGAAGATTTACATATAAACACAGGGGCATTTTCTTGTGTTTGAACATAAAACTGAAAACCTCTCTCTACCTTCCAGGCAATGAATCAGTGACTTATGTTGTGCTGCTCATCATTGTTAGCCCTCATGGAAGGCACTAGTCTCCTGTGTGGCCTCACCGTGGCAAAAAGCATTTTGTCATCAAGGTCTCTATCGGGCCATTCTTCATGGAAGGTGGAAGGGCTGGGAGGAGATCCCTTCCTCCATGCTGCTCTGGAGGCCAAGCCCACTGCTTTGCACTGCATTAGGGCAGCTGCAGGAGGTGGGAGTAGGCACTCCAGTGTATGTACTGGGGGAAAGTGGGGAGCAATCTTCCTCTTTAAGCCTAAATTTCTTCCAGCATTAACATCTCTAGACATCTAGGAAAGACTCTGCAAAGCAGCTGACCAGTCTCAAGCAGAGTAGAAGTAGATTGCCCCCTCCCCCAAGTGGCAAAGGCAGCAGAGTGGGTCACCCATGAGCGGGTCACCAGGAGCATTTAGGTGTTAGGCCTTGGCATGGCTGGTGTGGACTTCTGAAGAAGAAAGTGGGCTAAGGAAATATCCCATGTGTTTCCATGGTGAAAATGTGGCCATCCTCAGGGCTCTTTGGCCTTCCAACCACATGCCACTTCTACCACGGAGTCTCACTACGTTGTCCAGGCTGCAGTGGAGTGGCATGAGCATAGCTCATGAACTCCCGGGCTCAAGCGATCCTCCTGCCTCAGCCTTTTGTGTCGCTGGGACTACAGGTGTGCACTACCACTCCCGGCTACTTCTACCACTTCTAACTTCATCTGAGCAAGGGCTGAAGTTAGGTAGATATGATACTTGCAGCCAACTAGATAAAGTTAGAGGAAAGTGCATCCCATCTCTTCTATTCTTAAATAATCTATGGCTTTAAACAGTTAAGGGTCCTTTCCATTCATAAAAGGAAACTCAGAGATACATTACTCAGTCTATGAATTAAAATGGAAGGGAATTAGAATTTGAGTCTGCCTTTGTTTGGTTATGTTTTCAACCAGTCTCTTCTTCCCCAGGCCTCTTCACCAGAGGCCACGGAGGCACAAGGAGAAGTGCCCTTCCTGCCTGGACAGCTGCTTGAGGCTGGGAGGGGCTGGGTGGATCCGGCTTTTGTGGTGAAGCCAGCTCTCCTCCATTGTTCACCACCAAGACCAGAGGCACATCTGACCCTTTACACAGCCAGGACAAGGACATTCACTTCAAGGCTCCTGTGTTGACCCCCTTATCCCAGGTTCATCAGAGCCAGAAAAAGAATACAGCCAGGAATAGCAGAAAGAATAAATAAAAATAAATGGAAAAATCAAGACCTTTTTCCTTGGTCCTGCTTACCCGCTAAGCACACCGAGAACCAAGTTAAGTACAAAAAATGACCCTATGATGATTAGTGTAACAAAATAGATCCAGGGCCAGTCCCTTCCTACGGCATCATTGACCTGGAAGAATGGAATGATAGTTAGTGAGGCACACTCAGCAACCGAGCACGGCCAGCATCGGTCCCCGGCTCCCGGGACACTGACCCACGCAGTGCCGGGATCCGGGTACCCTCTAGGTGCAAATCAGAGGCCAAACAGCCTACCGAGCCAATGGGTCAGAATTTGTGGTTGAACAGAGGTGTTTTTGTGGTTTTCCTGGGCCTGTCAGGGTCCCGTCCTTGAGGACCCCGGGCATGGATGGAGTGGAACCTGAGACCTTGCTCGGCTGCGTTGTGGAGAGGACATAGAAACGGTCAGCTTACCCGCTTAACACACCGAGAACCAGATTTAGAACGAAAAAGGATCCAAAGATGACCAGACTGACAAAATACACCCAGGGTAACTCATAGCCCATAGCGTCCTGCATCTGGAAAGACGAAGGAAAGTTAGGAAAGAAGAAGCAGAATTGGGTTATAGCAAAGAGGCAGGCAGCAGGTGTGAGCAGATCTGGAGGAGACAGATGGGGCTGAATGTGGGCTTTGTTCATGTGCCCCAGGATATCCGTGTTACCCGGGGCATCACCCATGTTCAAAGGATCTCCTGTGACCGAAGGGGACCTCGGCTGGCTCTGCCTCAAGAGGAATCACTCTGTCTCTCTGTTGTGTTATTTTCTAGAAAAGAAATACTTCTCCAATGTTTTCTATTCACTTGTCTGAGAAAATGGGTCACCTCAAAAAGTAATTTCTTCAGCATGGGATGGTTTTAGGTCACTTGGGTTTGCATGGACATTAAGTCTTTGGTTGCACCTGAAGGCTCCTGACCTTGATGTACGAAGTGCGGCAGCTCCTGCTGACAGGCCTGGAGAACTGAAACCTCAGAGGATGTGTGAGGAAAGATAACCTTCCTCAAGGGCTTGCCACCTGGACCCTGGGCCAAGCCCAGAAGTTAGAGGCTAAACCCCAGTGCTTCACATGTACCGCGGGCCACTGGTTGGGAGAGGCAATCATTTTAGTTTATGCACTCAGAGAAAGGTCCTGTGACTGCAGCCGCAGCTTAGATGGAAATGGTCCTTAACATGGAAACTGACGGTAACTACTGAATGGTGGAGAACGCCCTGAAAAGTCACAGACCCCTATGGCAGCCGGAGGCAGGGGTGCCCGGAGCTGGCTCCTGGCTGCTGTGGGGAGCTCACCATTGCACATCTCTTCCCAGCTTCATGTTCAGTGACCACACCGGTAGCTTGAAACTAACCATGGTGGAAATATTTACACCACAGAGATAGGCAAACAATATATATCAGCCTCCTCTACCCGTTGCTCCTAAGAAGATGTTACTAAATATTTATCAGCCTCCCCACTGGCTGGAGGGTGGATGTGAAGATAAATTGCAGATAAACAGCTCTGCAATTTGTCTTCACATCCACCCTCCAGCTAGTGGTGAGGAAACTTATTCTGATTTAGTTTCTCAAATCTATCTCTTCTGATGCTTTCTGACTAAACTGGGTTAAATTCTACCTTCTTAAAAATGAGCCCAACTTTGTCCTTGTGAAATTAGATCATAGAAACCCAAACCTCCGAAGCACACAAGCATCCTGAATGATTCACATCAATGAATCTCAGAATGTGGTCCACGGACTAACAGCCTCAGCGTCATCTGGGAACCTGTTCAGAAATGCATATACCTAGACCTCACCCTGACACTGTGGGGGAGGCCCAGCAACCTATGTTTTCACAGACCCTATAGGTAATTCTCATGCACGCTTGAGCACCACTGATCACACTGTTCTCTCCACAGCTCCCAAGTTCAAGTGTAACAAGACAAGTGTTGTGGTTTGCCATGTACCTCCAAAAGGTTGCACAGCAGTGATCCTCAAAGTGTGGTCCCAGGGCCACCAGCATCAGAAACATTTGGGAGAGCTGTTAACAAAGCAGACTCCTGCCCTGTTCCCGCAACCTCTCAGGGTGGTCCACAGTCTGCATATTAACCTCCCCAGGTGATTCTAGGTAAGCTCAAGTTTGATAACAACCTCACAATTTCCACCCAGGGGTCTCAAAGGGGTTCAGGCAGCTAGGATATTAATGCCCTCAGCCCTTGGCCTTTGCAGCTTCAGCAGCCTCATGCATTTGCCTAAGTACGCTGGATAAACGTGTTCTCTGCGTGCCAGAAATAAAAGACTGAGAAGTGCTGAGAGGTTTGGCTAGTCTGACTGGTTTGAAGTGTTACATCCCAGTACGTTCTTTACAGATTCATTGATATGTATCTGATATTACTAAATTTGGGGTAGGAAAATTCACCCAACATAGTCTTTGCGCATAGTGCAAATATCGTGTCTGGGGTCCCTCAAACAGGGACCCCACGTTCATGAGGAGGTAAGATTCCCAGTGTGTATCCACTTGGCCATGCCACAGCGAAATTCAATTGAACGCGGGTTTACTGAGCATGCCCATTTTCCCATGTCTACTCTGCTTTCCCAGAGCACTTCCCATTTGATAACTGTATTATCACCTATTTATTACATTTATTATTTGCTGTTTGTCGTCCATGCTAGAATGTGAGCTCCCCGAGGACCCTCCTGGGCTGTGGGCTGGATTTTTAGAGGTTCGAGACGGGGAAGAGCAGGTGAGGGCAGGAGGCAGGAGAACAGATGAGAGATGGAGATGGTGAGGCCAGGGTGGTCCTCAGAACCCTACCATCTGGGTGAGCAGTGCTCGGCTGCCACAGAAGGCGATTCTCTGGCCTGCCTGGCTCTGGTCTGAAAGGAAAGTTCTCCTTTCATTTCCCTCTTACTTTTTCCTCTTTATTCTGGGCCATGTACTTTGGGGGGCTGGCTGAGTAGACAGCACACAAAGGTGGGTGGCTCTGAAGTAGGGTGATGCCTGGAGTCATGAGATTGATGTCCTAAAGCAGCTGAAATGGAGCTATTAAGAAGACAAATAATAAAAAAGTCAGATTTTTTTTTAAATGACCCAGATTGCTGACACCCTTATTTAGAGGTGAAATAAAGGATAGGTGCAGGATGGCCCCTGCCTTGGCTGAAACAGCCTCACTGCAAAGGGAGTGAGCATTGAATGAAAACTCCCAGAGACCCTTCAGAAACCAGGATCTCATTCCTTGAAGGGAACCCAGACTTAAACCCTCAAGTCCACCTTTGATCTTTACTCAAAAAGATAAAGAGGGGAATAAGCTTCCCTAGCCCATCTCCTCAAGGCCACTCTCCAGCCCAGCAGTCTTCCATGGGTTTTCAAGCTGTGCGTACCTTTCCTGTAAGGTTTTTGGCACAGGCACTGTGGGTCCAAAAAGACTGAATAGTTTCAGCAAATGTGGAGAGAGAGGCTGACACCTGCCATCAAAAGGCAGGAGGTGCAACTCTGTGAAAGCCACAGTGCTTTACACAGTGTCACTGGGGGACAGGATCCGCTGCTGCCAGTGAACACGTCAGCTCAGGGCAACAGCCCCATCAACCTGCGGCTTTCATAACCTATGTCACCTTGCTTGCTGGAACCCGGGCGGGCGGCTGCCTCACCGGAGCACCGAGTGAACAGGAAGCTGCAAAACAGGCTCTGTCCGGCTCCTGCCTACCCCTGCACTTGCTTATTGTGTGCTGAAAACCCAGGAGTGCCTCAGAGCCCAGGTAAAAGCTTAGTTTACATGGGGGAAGAAAACAACAAGCTCCGAGCACCAAGGTGAGCCAACAAAAGAAGTTCTTCCCCGTATTTAAAAATCCATGAAATCAGATGGGCTCATGCAGTGACATCGTGTAGGAGATTGGGATCTGTCGTAGAGTGGCGGCCCCCAATCTGAAGACCTGTGCAGGGGACAGCTGGCTCACAGCCATAGCAATGTCGAGAGAACCTAAAACCCAGGTCTCTGCAGCCTCCCAAACTGAGACAAAGCTTGCTTTCCCCAGGCAGAAAGCCTTCTCTCCTGGTCCAGCAATGTCCCATTTAGTCCTGGAGTGCTCTGTGCCCCTCAGGGCTGTCCTGCTCCCACAGAGGGCACTGGCCTGCATGGCTCAGCTGCGTTCCTCTGCATGTCCCACACCTTTCGTTAGACCTGAGCTGCCTGGGTAGGCCTTATTCTTCTCTGTGCTCCCACACCCCTTGTCCCAGGAAACAGCAAATGCTCAAGAAATGTTGCTAAATTAAATTATAGAATCACAAGGACTCATGTAACGCCAACAAAATAAATACAATGAAACCCAATAAATAAATAAAGAATGGATTTGAAAGATGCTGACTCTCTTCTTCAATATGCTTCTGAACAGCCAGTGTACTGTTTAGATCAGGGATTCTGTGTTTTAGGCAACAGGTGCGCTGAGGGGGTAGCACGGAGGCAGGTGAAAAGTCAGGCACCACCGATCCTGAGTAGGTCCTAACATGGCCTCTACTCCAATGCCTCAGAAAGGGCCCTGGATGCGGCTTCTAGGATACTTGAGGGTTTATCAGCTCCTCACTTAGAATGACTCTTCGGTCATCAGCAGAAATCAGCTCTACCTTTTATGAAGCCTTCAGCAACTCTATATTCTGTAGTTAAAGAAAGTGGCTTTGTGAAGACGGAGTAGAAAAAAATAGGGTAAAACACCCAAATTCAACCTGCTTGGATGCAAAAGGCCTTTGTCATAAACAAGGGATATTTCAGCAGCACAAAGACCAGAGTCTTTGTGTGTGTGTATGAATTTAGGAGGAATACCTTCTCTGCACATCCAGACACGTAGTGGGATGGCAAGATGAAGAGTGGAGCTGACAAGTGACTTATGAAAAGTTAACTCGTTAGACTTTTGTTTACAGGGTCTCCTGTTGGCCGAACCAAAACAAATCCCAGATACTAGAGAAGACACTATTTGTGACTCTAAAAATCTTTCTTTTATATGATTTCTTATTATTTTTTATATCCTTTTTTTTAAGCTTAATTTTTAACTTTAAAAAACATCAGTAGAAGAACCGATCATGGAGAAATGAATACAGGGGACAATGGGTGGTGTCAGGAAGAGGATGGCCCCGATAGGATGGGAAGGAGCATGGGCCCTGGATAACACGGGCCAGAGGCTCTTTACTGTGGCTCACAATGTGCAATGTTCTTGGGGATCCCAGAAGGGCATGGGGTGGACAGAAGTCAACAGAATGCTCCTGATGAAGAATGATTCAGGCATCAAGATTCCTAAAGAGCTAGAAACAGTTCTCTAGTGTGATGCCTAGCCTAGCTACTGCCCCTCTCCCACCATTCTCACCTATAACCTTCTGCATGTGTCCCAAACCCCAGATTAGTGGCCATGTCATTCTGTTTCCTATGAGGAGGGGGCTTGTCTCAAGTGCCGAATACAAAGTCAGCACTGAAAACATGTTTAACTGATGGATGTTTCTGTCACCTCATTGTGATTGCCCACAATGTGTAACAGGCCATGCTCAGAGTTTCAAACCAACCTGAATTCTCAGAGCATGCCTATGAATCCTATAGACAAGATCCTAAAAAGGAGGTTGACCCAGCAACCTCTTCCATCTTTGAGAAGGCACATGCGTAGACCATGGGAGACAAGCCAGCTTGAATTACATGCAAAAGAGTAGGGATGTTTAGATTTTTGAAAAAAAAAAAAAAACACGTGAAAGTAAGAATGGAAACCAATGGTAACATTACACGTTAGGTTCTTCCCTCCTTGGTGCTTCACTGCTTCTGAAGAAGGCCAGTGCTTTTTATCTGATCCCACTCCCCACGCCTACTCATCTGTTTTTAAGAGGCTTGGACATTCTGAGAAGAAATGACGAGCCTTTGGCTTAAGAAGTAATTTCCTAAGGAAACCACACCCTAAACCCGAGTTTTGTTTAGTTTCCAAATGCCTGGTGCCCGCCCTTCCTTACTGTGTCATCTGCACACTCTTCAAACAGGCTATTAGGTAGAAGAAATGTTTTCAGCAAATTGCTCAGCTTGTTGGGGCCTCAACGCAATGCATGGCCCATGACTTTCATAGCTGAAGCAATGTTCAAGTATTACTTGACCAAGTCTGATTTTATTTTTAGTCCACTCTTTGAAATCATAACAATGGAATGCAATAACGGATGTTAGGGGAAAAGAGAAAGAGACTCCATATCACCTGCAACAGGAAGCAAGCACTACCCTCTGCTAGGTGCCCTCCCGTGTCCCTTCTATCTCAGGCCATCTCCAGCAGCTGACCAATCGCTTCTTTGATGCTTTAGTGACCTATTCTTTTTCAGCTGTTTGGTGATTTAGAATGAATGCTGCTCTGGGGTTTCCGTGCATTACTGTACTTGAAAATCTTGGCTGCTCCTTCTCAAGTCCTTGCGACTTGCCCTTTGTGCTTGAAGGACAATTCATTTTTCTGAGTTAAAGACCTTACTTCCCCCTCCTCCCCATGGAAACTGTCTCCCTAGATGAGTTCAAAGCCAGCAGCATCATACTGGCACGATGAGGTTGAATAGGTTAGATTTGCAGCGTTTTCAAATTCCGGCCTGGAAATCAGAATCACCTGGAGAGCTTTTTCAAAATGCAGATAGTGGGGCTCCAACTTCAGAGCTTCTAATTCAATGGCTCTGAGGGAGGTTTGGGTATTTTTATATTTACAAAGCTTTATGTTTGATGCTAAACCATTCTGCGATTTGAGAGTCTGTGCTTTAGAGATACTGGCCTAGAGGCCAAGGAGGAGGGATGCTGGAGAGAAAGGAAGAGGGAGAGGGAGGAAGAAGGAAGAAACGGCCATAGAAAGGTCAAAGCAATTAGAGAAATTGAAAGCAGGAGCGCTGGGCTAGGAAGGGCTTCTATCATGAATACCCAGGTTTCAGTTTTAGGTGTGTGTATGTGCACGTGTGTGGATATACACATGCAGGCGTGCACACACACACAGATGCGCACACACACACACACACACACACGGCCATTTTGGGAAGGTGCTGGGAAAATCAGAGAGAGGCATGTCCCATGAGCCTGGGATTGTTTCTTCACCTCTGACACTCTTTCCATTCCCAGCCTGAGCTCTATCACACGCACCCCAGGGGAGAAGGCACAACACAGCTGCTGAAAATTGGTGGTTGCAGTTGTTGCTGCTTCTGCTTCCCCGCTCCGGCTGTCATTATGACAGTATTTCTTTGGGTCACATCTGGCTGGTGGGGCATCAGTGACTTGTGGTGGGGGAGAAGAAGGGAGTGGTGAAGGAAGAACACAAAAATACATCAGCAAAGGAAATCATATCTATTCCTACCCTCCACCCACCCTCCTCTGCCACCTGCCCTCCATTTGATGCCATGGAAGGCATGGGTCTGAAGCTTATGGGATGAGGCCCCAAAGCACAGTCCCACACAATCATTTATACTATGGCCTGTAGGCAGAAACTCCCTATTGGCAGAAGGATGTTTCTCTCCTTGGCTGATCAGAAGGACCCACACGAGGAAGAAGGACCAGTTAGGGCCACTTGGGAATTTGGTCTGCTTTGCTAAACAAAATAAATTTGCCTAAGTGTGATAAGTTCATCTCCTCTCTGTCTTACAAATTATTCAAAACCAAGTTCTTATTGATCATGAACCTGAGAAATGTTTTCCAATATGTCATTTGAGTTTGAGGCAGAGGGGATGTGACCTTTGTCACAACACAGCAGCTTTGCCGTGGCACGGGTCCGGCCATATCGCCATAATTCGGTTTAGAATTTAGTTGACCGAGCTACTTGGACTGGACTGGATCTTGTTCATGACTAAATCTTCAGAGCCTAGGAGCACCCCTGGCACGCAAGGACACTCAGGAAATATGTGCTGGGTACCAGGTCCTTCGGCAAGTTTCAGATTGTCACTTACTGAGAGAGGTACACATGTCAGAGCAACACTGGGTTTTGCATGTTGCCTATCACAGAAAAACTGAGAAAGAGGGTTTTTGAATCAATAGGACATCGTGCTTTTAAAGAAATCATATGATAGAATACTGTGCACCACATCTCTGTACAGTTACAAAACTCTTCCTTCCGATTCAGGAAGAAGTCAGCGCCTCTCCTGGCACGGTTTCCTTTTGATCTGGCGGCTCTGCTCAATGGGAAGCATTCGCTCCCCTCTCACTCTTTCCTGCTTTGGTTTGTAGACTTGTTCCCTGAGCAGGCTCTTAGATTGTTTTCACGATGGCCAAATAAATTTGCCTATTTGCAAAACTCTGAAGGAGATGATATTTTTAAGACTGGCAGCATGCTTTATTCACCCAAATTCTGGAGGACAGCACTGGATTCTGGCAAGTCATTTCTCATGTTGAAGTTGGAGACACTCTCAAGAATATATTTTCTGGAGTGTTTCCTAATAATGGACTTTGCCAGAATGGAGACAGCTCAAATACGGAGCGTGGATTTGCCTGCAGGGTAGGCGGCTTAAAAATCTGGCACTTCAGAGGCTCGAAGCGTGGCAAAGTAGTGTTGGCTACTGGATAATAAAAGGGGCAACTTTTAGGTAAATGAAGATTTACTATTGATTGGGTGGCTCTCGAGAAGTGGTATTTCTATATCGAATGCATGTGGAGCTTAAAATCTAGATGAGGGGTGGATAGGGGCAGCAAAGCACCGTGGCACATGTATACCTATGTAACAAACCAGCACGTTCTGCACATGTATCCTAGAACTCAAAGTAAAATAAACATTTTAAAAAGTGTATTTCTAAATAGGCATCACATGACCAGCAGCCTGTTTTGGCAATAGTGAAAATGCTGCCAGTGCATTTGTGTGGTGGACTATTCTAATATGTTAAGATTAAAATAGAAAGTAAAAATTGAACAGCATGTCACAATGCTACATAATTCAATAAAAATGGTTTCTTTATATAATTTCTTTTCAGAAGACCAGGGCTGACTTTTTCTCTTCACCCTAAGAATTCATAATTCTGCCTTCTAGCTCCTTTTTGAGGAAAGGGGCAAGAAAGGATGAGGGCAAAAGGAACTCCGCGTGGGAGGAGGAGTTGAACGGAACACTTGCGCCAGCTTGGCCAGCTCATCCATGCCTGCACACCAGGGTTTCACACTGTGGTGGGACGCACTGAAAAATAACCTTTCCCTAAGGCTGGCAGGTGGGGGAGGGGACTCGTTAGGGTGAAAAGCTCATGCCTTGTTTCTCAGGCAAGACCTGGAAGAAATCAAAGATGTTCTGCATCAACCATTCTATCAAGATGTGTATGTGACCCCTAGACCATGGGGAGGAGGGGAAAGGGAGGTGTCAGGGAAGAGCTCATGGCCTCTGCGCCCCTGCCCTCTGACTGCCCACTTGCTACGTACCCAGTACAGCACGTCCGTCCAGCCCTCCATGGTGATGCACTGGAATACTGTGAGCATGGCGAAGGCAAAGTTGTCAAAGTTGGTGATGCCGTGCTTGGGCCCATCCCAGCCGGGCCTGCATACCGTGCCATTCTGGCACTGCCGCCCATGTCCCGTTTCCAGCGCACAAGGGGAAGGGTCATCTTCTGCTGGAACATCTCAAATGGCCAGAGGATGACAGGAGACAGGAGCAACAGAGAGGGAGAGAGGTGGGCAGAGAAAGAAGTCAGAGAGAAAAGTGACAGGATGAGGTTGATGGGATGAGCAAAGCAACCATGACAACAACACTGCAAGACACATTTGCATCAGGTCCCCTAGATGTGCATTAAGCATGATAAGAAAGTGGACGTTCCGTTTAGGCTGTCACTAATTTAGAAGGTCAGTCCTTTCCACTCATTGTTGTAAAAGCTGTATTTTAATCTTAGCAAATGCAGTCATTTTCATTACAGTCTATGAGGCCACACTGCTGACCGGACTTCATGCATGTCATGTGGGACCTCGCAGCTCTGCCCTTTGCTCTCCAGCATGAATACTTTTCAGAAGAGAAGAATCATTTTCTGACCTCTAATCGAGACAGAGCGGCGGTGAGTGACAGGGAGCATGCTTCTTCAGTACAGACGGGGCTTTGTCAGGAAATAGTAGAACATGGTGTCTGCGGCTAAAGGCAGCAGTTGGACCAATTCTGCATGCTGGGAATAGCTCCCAGCAAATTAATGAATGAAGATATGATTTATATTTTGAGTGTGGAGATTTTTGGTAAATTTAAACAAGACCTGACTGATCTAAGAAATTCCATTATAGGAAAACACTGAGAAAGTCTTGGCTCTGGCTATGGAAGGTAATGGTGTGGAATTCACAAAAGTCTGTGCAATCAAGGACATTGTCCTGTCTTTAGACAAAGTAATGACAAAAACAGACGGAAGAGGCCTGAGTTCCAGCAAACAAATGATTGTCTCTAACAATGAAACCAGGCTGCCAGAGAGACAGAATTTGCTTACAGTTCTTCATCTAGAGACAACAGATTACCCGGGATTGTTTCCTCGTTTTATATATATCGAAACAATCACATGTGAGATTACTTTGCCTACAGCATATAGGCTCTGCATTGAAGACGACTGGCCAGCTGGCTGATTCTCAGTTGGTGGCTTTAAATTTGAAGCTGTTCACTCCCAAGAGGAAGACAGGAAGAGAAATATTAATCCTTAAGTAAGAGATAATTCTTAGGAGAATAGAGGCTTCTTGAAAACACGTGCCCGACTGTGTCTTCCCAGCGGCAGTGGCAGCTCCTCCTCCTCCTCCTCGTCCTCCTCTTCATTGTCACCATTGCCTTCGTGGTCATCTTTGCGGCCTCCTCCTCCTCCTCCTTCTTCTCTGTCAATTCCATTTCCTCTTCCTTCTCCTCTGTCATTTCCTCCTCCTCCTCCTCTTCCTTCTCTTCCTCCTCTTCCTCCTCCTTCCTCTCCTCTCCTCTCTCTCTCTCCCACTGACCCTATCAGCTTTATCAACTTAAAATTTACATGCCTGAGAATTCATCAGTGTAAATGTACAGCTTAATTATTTTTAGTAAATTTACATAGTTAAGCAGCCATCACTACAATCCATTTGAAAACACGACCATCACTCCCTGAAACCCCCTGCACCCGTTTGCAGTCAATCCTTGCTCCCATGACCAGCCCCGAGCAACCTGATCTGCTTTCTGTCTCCATCACTTTGCCTCCTCTGGAAATTTCATAAAAACAGAATCACACACTATGAGGCTTTTTATGTCCATCTTCTTTCACTTAGCATAATGTTTTGAGTTTCATCCGTGCTGTTGCATATATCAGTAGGCTCTGTTCCTCTTTATTGCTGAGCAGTGTGTTTTCATTGTATGTTTATCCATTCACCAGCTGATGGACATTTGGACTGTTTCCAGGTTTGGGCTATTATGAATAATGCTGCTTCCTGGCGGATTCTTGGGCTGGTGCTTAAAGTTATGTGTGAGTCCTGTGTTTGTTGATCAAGGTGCAAAGGTCTGCACTGCTGGTCCCTGAACTATCAGAGAGACACTATTCATACCAATTCCTCATTTCAGGGTCCAGCTCCCAGGAGGGCTCCATGAATGCAGCTGGAATAAGCAGTCCTCTAATCACAACTTTTTTGTCTTTCAGAAATGTGAAATCTTTAGAGATCTGGATGTGACGCTACAAAAAAAGGGGAGACTAAAATGTAAATCCTAAGCTTAAATAAGACATGAAAAAGTGGGTAATAAGCACCTAAAAATTTGAGAGCTGAGAGACCAGAAAACCAAGAGCCAAGTGGATCATTAATTCTGTTGGGTTCTCACGCATTCTAGATACAGCTTTCTAGAGAGACATGTTCAGTCACTGTGATAAAAGTGCTGGAATGACAGGAGAGATGGCACAAAGAGAGAGGGTGAAAAAGTAAAGGGGAGGCTTGCATCTTTTTCTTATGCTTTGTTTTTTAGCAGAATAAAGATGCAGTTAATCTTTACATTGGGACCACCCATCTGACAGCATTCCCTGCACTCTCAATTCCTGAAACATCACAAAGAGGGAAAGGAGAAGGCTGCCAAAGGGAGTACTGAGTATCCTTGAGGCAGGAAAACATCTCTGGGGATTTTACGAATATCTGTGAAAAAGAAAATGGCACCAAGGGGAAGTGATCTCACTAATAAGAGAGAACGGGATGAGATTCAGAAACATTATCTAAAGGCTCTAGTGCCATTCTGCTATTTAAAATTTGATTTGAACAATAATAAAAAAGATTTGAGAACAATTAAGAAGATGATCTGGTAAAAATAGGTATCTATTAAAAGCACTAAAGCAAACACTTGAAAAAATGTGAACACACACAAATTGGCAGGTCCTAGCAACACACACTCTAGGGTGAGGAGAAATCTGCTTAAACATAAAAATGTGTTGGTTTTCTTTTGCAGAGTCATGAAGTCCCAGGGAGGAAAGTGGGAACATGAGGTTGGAGAAACAAAGCAATGCTGGTTCTATATTTTAAAACAGAAATGAAGAGAGGTAGAGTCATTCTGGGAAGCCCAAATTAAGTTTTAGGTAAAGTAATGGAGGTGAAGATTAGGAGAGATTTTAGCAATGCAGTTAGTAACAACAAAAGCATGAAATCTTGGGAAAGCTCCAGTTAGTGATTCCAAGGAGAAATCACTCACGACAAAAATCGATTACTTTTTAAAGACTCAACTTTAAGGAGTGAATAGAATGAAGATGATTTCATGTCTAGGTTTTAGCCAACCAATTCTGTGCCAGTCTCGGGGGTAATTACCGTGCTTGGGAAGCTATTCAGAGTGACCTGGCTCAGCGCACCATCAAACAGATGGGACAACCAGAAACAAAAGGTGTCGGCATATGGTGACGTGTCTGTTGAGGAGCTGAGAAGGCACCTTGCAGATGTCTCAGGGATTAGGGAAACTGCCTCTTCTGAGACCATCTTCACCAGGGACTGTTCCCTGGAAGGGCAACCGTGAGGCAGAACATGGTTCACCTGGGCAACGCCAGAGCTTTCTTTGTGGATTTTATTGGAAACACAGCTCAAAACCAAATGTGTTTTGAAATCTAGAGATACATAAAATTCATAGTTTGTGAAATAATAATCAGACTATAAAAAGAATTTGATGTAAATCTCATCAAAAATGACAACAAAGGCTCACAAAGCAGTTTTGTGTAATCTAAATTTGCAGAAAATACAGTAATTCAATCAATCCAAAGCCTGAAAGGTTTTAAAAAAAAGAAGGAAAAAATTTAAACCATTCATTCCAAAGTTTATATGAAACTCTCCAAAACACTTAGGGGTTGGTTTGAAAGCCTGCAAGTATTTGGTCTTCTACTCCACAGCTGCATGGATATGTCCAGATTCTTGCACATTTTCCCTCCTTGTCTGCACTGGTGACTATGTGGGTGCACAAGGGCTCAATGGCAGCCACATTGTGCTGTGTTGGGAGTGACAGAGTGGGTCCTGGCTTGTGATCAGATGGCAGGTTTGGGAATGAAAGGATGGCAAGCTCCTGATTGCAGAGGTTGAGAGGACAGGCTTCCGCAGCTGTGTCCTGGGCCCCTCTTCCCAGCAGGGAGTCTGGCTCAGGCGAATGAGTGAGGCCACCTTCTCATGGAGGCTGGCAGGGCCCCTCTCTCTGGAGCACTTCTGTCATTGTCTTCTGACACCTTTGCCCCTGTGACTCATGGCCATTTCTGTGACGGAAGCCTAATTCTCTTCTGAACTTGCAGGCAAAGATAAACTCAACACATAAACAATCTGATGAGTCTCTTGGTAGGAGCAATTTCTCAGGCACTTTTCCTGGTTTACTATCAAGGATGGACAACGTGATCCTAAATTGGCCATTCCAATTGGGGAGGCCAAGTGTTGTCTTTGCTCTAAACGCGGGGGAGGCCATGACAGGTTCAGCACTTGGGGCGACGTCTTCACTGGGGCCCGAGACCATGGCCTTGAGGACGGCTCCCTCTTTGTGTCATGCTTTCTTTGTCTACCATGCCTGTCATTTTCAGACTATCCAGGGTCACTGAGGCCTGGTAGCAAAGCCCAGGACTTCCAACCAATATTCAAGGCCCTTGCAGGATCCCGCCACTGGCAGAAAACACACTTGGGCTGCTTTCCCATTAGGATGATGGAAATCACCTGCATTTTGCAGCCGCCCTCCTTAGCTCTGCGGTACACAGACATCTGATTGCATAGCGGGGCTGTTGTCTTCGGTTCGATGGCTGAATTCCACCATTTTGCTCTCCCCCATTTTGTTGGTGAGGGCCTCACCATCATTCACTACTGAACTGATGGGGAATCTTTGAGACTCCACGTGTCTGTGACTTCCTGAGGAGTCTGGGTCAAATGGGTCATTGATAATTTCAATACAACTGCATCAGCTTTAGACATACCACAGTCAGCTCTTACGGAGTCTCAAAATGAGCTCTCACAGAGCCACACAATTCATATAAATTTATTGGTTCTGACCTAGCTACAAATCAACCTGAATAAAAGGAAGAATTTTAATTAAATAGGAAAATATTATTCATATATGGGTTGCATTTCTTGAAGCAAGGCTGAAAAATCTCAGAATTTTAGCTACACACAAGACCTGTTTTTTCCAATTTAACAAGGATTCTATTTTTGAAAACATGATAGTTGTATACAATTATGACCCAACTAATTTGGAAATTCTCTCTAGAGTGAAAAAAGTCTCCTGTTAAACAGACTTCCATCAAAAAAGTGAAAACATTTGTGTGATTCTGTGTCTATAGGAGTATGTTTTGTGGATGTGGTTTTTTGTTTTGTTTTGTTTTTAGGACTGTAGCTATGTGGAAATAAACTAGAAACCTCACAAATATGCAGTTAATCCATCCAGTCAAACCAGATCATACATAGAAAATAATCCACTTTGGTTTCTGCTACGAATTTCACTCCTTGTTGTTTGGAAACTATCCCTCCTCACCCCAGCGAAGCCAGAGGAGTCCCATTTAACTGAATGCTGGCACCGAGTGGGAATAAGGTGCAGGGTCGATGGAGAAAATTAGGTATCCTTCACTGTTCTCAGCAGATGATGCTCCCCTTTCTCCACCAAGATGCCAAAAACTAAGATGATGGATCTTGCTGTGTGAAAAAACATCATATACATTTAACACAGCTAGCCCCTTTGGGGAGGGGAATCTTTTTTCAACAAGTTCTTTGTGTTAAGCTGCTTTATATGTCTGTTTAAAAGCCTTGTCAATTTCTGTTTAAATGTTTCTTTAAAATGCCAAGCTGTGATGTTAGTAGCTTTAGCGGCAGCTTGCAGCATATCCTGCAAGCCAGAACTCCAGTGCCATGCAGGGAAGTACCTAATGAGCCAGCATTGCTGTTAAATACTTTGATTTATAGAAGGAACGTGAAGTGGGAAGGCTCAAAAAAGGAAGGGACTGGGAGTCATGGGGTGGAGCTGAGCCTTCTCCTGGAGGGAAGGAAGTTCGGCTGTTGGCAAGGGGAGTGATTCCCACCTGCCCTCCTCCCCCACCTAGGATAGGGCCGCTGCGGCATCTGCTGTGAATGGAGAGGCAGAAACAATAATTACAGAGAGGCTAGAATCAGCACCACCAAGGTAGAAAGATCTCCGAGTGGTACTGGGGGACCCTGCTGCTTAGGGCTGAGCAGCCCCCTGAAAGGGCTCCCAATGGCCAGCCACACTGAAGTGCACAAGAAGCAGAGACCAGCATCCCCAGCTCAGCTCTGATTCCTAAAACACTCAGGGTTGGCTTGAAAAGTGGCAGATTGACAAAAGATAGGTTCTAAATTATTCAAAGGTTTCTCAAATTGTGTCACTTATTGAAAAGTGCTGAACGTAGTTTGCATTAGGCTGGTTCAACAGAGAAGAAAACAAAAACTGGAACTGAGAAAAAAAGGATATGGGTCTCTGCCTCTCACTTAACCATGCCCAGCAGGTGTCTGAGTGGAGGGAGCCTTCCCTGGGCTCTGCTGGTCACGTTGGTGTAGCCCGCAGCGGGAAGGGTGCTGGGAGTGATAGAAGGCAGGGCCCTGGGAGTGTGGCCGCCTGCCCCTCTTACCTGCTATGCCCTCCTGGTTGTAGCAGGTCTTGTGCATCTTCCCCATGAAGAGCTCCAGGCCGATGATGGCGTAGATGATAATGACAAACAGCACAAGCAGGGCGATGTGCAGCAGGGGGACCATGGCCTTGATGATAGAATTCAGAACCACCTGGAGACCTGCGGGGACAGAGCCACTCACTAAAACCCAGCACCACCGTGGGTGCCATGCTGACATGATCGCATGCAATCTTCTTGCAACTCTGCAAGGGAGGATCTGCCATCCCTGTTGTTTAGATCAGAAGACAGAGGCTCAGAGCCACACGCCAAGGACTGACGGTGCAGGGGTCTAAATCCAGGTTGGCCTCACTCCAAATCTGTCTTGGAGACTCATCCAACGCAAAGGACTGGCAGCTGCTGTACTTCCCAGGGGAAGAACATGTTGTTTTCATCCATAACGATCAAATTGTGTAACACCCCATCTTAGAGACAACTGAGCATCTTTTCCTCCTAGAGCAGCATCTCTGGACAGTGAGAGCTCAGGTGGACTCAAGATGGCCATGCAGGGACTCATTTATCCTCCAGGTTTTCCCCACGGTGGGACTGGAAGAAGTTTCGGAGCTGCATGGTGGTGATGGTGGCACAGCAGTGTGAATAGACTTAGTGCCATGAGCTGTACCCTTGAAAATTGTTAAAATGATTAATTTTGTTATGTTCTTTG
Source organism: Cacajao melanocephalus (assembly GCA_963573385.1). Classification (NCBI taxonomy): domain Eukaryota; kingdom Metazoa; phylum Chordata; class Mammalia; order Primates; family Pitheciidae; genus Cacajao; species Cacajao melanocephalus. The sequence continues at coordinate 191,869 of CAUYLG010038913.1, forward strand.
TACCACAAGAAAAGAACTCTAAAACACACCCAGCTCCTTTTGGTAAAAAAGAGTAAAGGAAGAGCCTGGCTGGGCACATGGGTGCTGGTGGTGAGGTCCGGGGCTTGCACTGTGGTCTATGGGGAGAAGGCCCCCCTTACTAAGCTTGGTTACACCAGAAATAACACACTAGGGATGCCACTCATTTAAACGGACACTGCAAATCATTTGCAAATGGCAAGAAGGTGGTTACCAACAAGTCACCCCCAGATGACACCAAGCCCTGAGAAAGTCGCGTGGGAGATTCCTGCCCAGGCAAGTGCAGTGAGCCTTCACAAGCCAGGTGAGAAGGTGGAGGCAGCTCCTCCTTCCCTCCAGCAGAGCCAGTGGTGCAGAAAGTCACCCTGAATCCCTCTGCTGACACACATACGACAGGACACCCCCCTCCTAGTCACACCACACAGGTCACTTTTTGTGTCTTTACCTTCTGCGTGTAGGGCGTCTCACCCTCACCTTTATACACTGCCCCTGCCCCTGGATAAACAAGGGCTGGTCACTCCCTCCCCAAACCCCAAGGCCGTCGTTGGTGCCTTTCATTCCGGTGGTGTGATTCTCCCAAGGCTGATTAGAACAATTCTCCCCAGCTATAAAGCCAAGCCGAAAAGATTGAAAAAAAAAAGAAGAGAAAAGCTGGAATGATTCTACCTGTGAATTAATGAGAGTGCTTGCAGCCTCCCATTAGAACAAGATGTTTTCAGATCGAAATGATTCCATTAATTAGCAAGTCGTACACACATTAGTGTTAGAGTATGCGGAGCCGCAAAGGAAGTCGAAAACTGAACTGCAAAGCGACTTTCAGGGCATCTGCTGGGGGTGGGGGTGGGGGATGTGTTCCAAGTGCTACTGGAGGTTGGGGGAACCCCAAATCTGGGCTACCCAGGCATGAGGGGCATCTCGGCGGGCCTCAGTGCCACAGCCTCCCATGGCAAGAGAATGGCGGGTATGGGACATAAAGGGACACTCACTGGGAGGCTCCCCTCCAGGCCTCAGCTGGAGGGGTGCTCAGCAGGCTGCCTCAGGCCTGCTGGAACTTTGAATGCCTTCCTCTGTTCTTAGGATGAAGACCAAGATCCTTACTGTGCCCTAGAGGGCCCTGTGGGGTCTGGCTCCACCCACTGCCTCTCCCCAACTCACTCCAGTAAAACAGCTCTCCTTTTAGAGAGTCAAATATGCTTCTGTTCCTCCCACCACAGGGTCACCGCACATGCTGTTCCCTCTGCCCTGGAATGCTTTTCCCTGCTTCCATCCTACTTATCCTTCACTCTCGGCCCAAGCATCTCTTTTCCCAGGGATCATCACCCAACTCCCAAACCATAGATGTTTCCTTTATAACTTCTTGGAACTATTTCCTTTCCTCTGGAGTGTGCACCTCACTTTGAAATGTTATGTTCCTTAACGAGATTTTAACACATTTATATCTGTCTCTCACATTCGGCTGAGTTTTGTGAGGAGGGACTGTGCCTGTTCTCCCCGTTTTATCACTAAGTCCTGGCTTGGTGCTGAGGGTATGCGGGCACACAGTAAATATTTACTGAAGGAGTGACAAAACTTATCATCTAAATAAATGCTGTTGCTGTCCTGGAGCGCTGGTGATCATTACTGCACGGACATCTGCTTTCCAGGTAGGTACCTAAGGGATAGGTGAGTTTCAGGGCCTGCAGGGGACAGAGGCACTGAATAGGCTGCAGAGAGGCCAAGTGGAGTCACTTCAGCTGTCAGCGATGCCCTAAGAATTCCCGCAAAATGCCCTTTTCCTCACATCCCCACCCAGGCTGGGGGCCACGCCGCTCACCTGAGCACCCGGGCTAGAAAACTCATTTCCTAGGCTCCTCCTTCCACTCAGTAACCAAGTCCTGCCAGTTTGGTTTCACAGTGTCTTTAGACATGAATCCATTTTTCTTACTGTATAAATAATATATGCTAATTATAGAGAAAACAGAAAATACTTATTACAGAGCAATTACAGAACACAGGGAAGCAGTCACTCACTGTCCTGGCCCCCACAAGGAGAGCCAGTGTTAGCCTTTCCGCCCGTGACTTGCTTTCCTCCTCTCTGGCCCCTGGGTCCTCGTCATTTGGTCAACTGGTCTCCCTGCTTTCAGCGTTGCCCAGTCTTCGTGCTGCACTTAAAATGCTCTTCCTAAAGCACACACTGGACTGTGTCACTTTCTAGCTGAAAGTCACCCAGTGACTCCCTGTCACTTGCAGGTAAATTCACCTGTCTCCTTCCCTAGCATGATCTCAAATGACTCCCAGTTTATACCTTAGGCTTGAGCAATACATCCTGCAGTCCTCTGGCTTTATGCCTCCAATCTCAGTGCGTGCGGTACCTCCCCACCTCCCGCCGGAATGCCATTCCCTGTCTCGCTGAGAGCTCCTTGAGTCTCATGATGTCTTCTCATCTTTGTGTCTCAGGCACGTGGGAGGGACTCCATGCACACGGAGCCAAGTCACATTCATAAGCACAGGGTGCCTTCCCAAGACAGAAACCACAATAATGAAGGCAGTGGAAACAACATCATTCAGTAACCTTTAGAAGAAATTGAAGGTGTTTCATCAGGAAAAGACAAGACTGGTGGAATGGTTAAAAGGCACAGGCAGGGGGTAATGTCAGTGGTTTTCACGGGATCTCAGTGGCTATTTGAGGAAGAGGGGTTAGATGAGCTCTGTTTGACCACAGGGATGGAAGTACAGCCAACTGGGAAGTGTCTGGGAAAGACTTCAGATAAACACTTAGGGATCTGAGAAACAGGCTTATCTGAAGGTGGAGTAGGGTGCTTTAAGAGGGAGTGGGTTTCTTATCCTTAGAGGTATCCAAGCGGTGACTTGAGGAAGTGCCCGGCTGGGGATTCTGCCACTGTGGGGAGGCTGCCCTGGAATACCAAAAGTCCTCCAACTTGAGGAACGTGTCCTGAAGACTTCCCATGGGCGACAGCAGCCCGCAGCACTCTACTGGACCCTTCCACTTCCTCCCAGCAGCAACCCTAGGAAGTAGGCACTATTTCTAACCGTATTTTTCAGGTGAGAAGAGCGAGTCCATAGTGGCAGAGTGATCTACTCAAGGTCGTACAGCTGTGAAGTGGCAGCACAGGGCTTAGTGCCAGGTAGTCTGGTTCCTAGCCTGTGGCTTCACTACTGTACAAAAGGCCCCCCACACCCTTAGACTGCGGCTCTCAGCTTCCACGACCTGAGTCTATAAAGCAGGGGACACGTGCTTGCAGCATCTGCTGGGAAGGCAGGGGAGTCTAGTGTAGTCCCTGCTTCCAGGAGAGCCCAGATGTTTCCAAGGCCGGTCCAGGAAAGGCTCTCGCTTCCATCTGCTTTCCTTGCGGCCCGCCTGGTGTGGCAGAGCCAGGCTGGCTTGTGAAGGCGTGCAGCCAGACTTCCTCCTCTCCACCTTGCCATGTAGAGTGTGGCTCTCAGGGCCTGGATGTTTAACAGCTTCTTGGGATTGGCTCACAGCTGCCCCAGAAACAGCTCCTCCAACTCAAGTTCTAATTTGGAAAATACACGACATTTCTCCACCCAAGTGTTCTCAGATAGGCCACACTCACAGCTGATTAGAAAGCACCGGGCCTTCTTCAGGGCTGGCTGCTCATGTTGGTGAAGGAAAAGGGGCCCTACATAAGCCTGGTGAAGCAACTGCTGTCAAATGTTCTGTGAACACAAGATCGCTACCAGCCCACGCATGTGATGAGCCTATTTTTTCTAGCCCTAAATCAGGTTAAGGTCTGACAAAAACATGTGTACTTATGGGACCAGTAGGACCAGGTATGCAACAGGAGAGCTCTACTGGAAAATTCGGAACAGACAGTTCCATGCAAAGATCAAATAGCACGTAACCCAGAAATTCAGTCTCTCTAATTTGGAGTTCATGTCAAGTGACTGCCTCTTGGTGGGTGGCAAGACTCTCAAGGTACCAGGAAGACCTTTCAGGGAGACGGGGCCTTGGGCAGTGGCATCATTCAGTGCTGAGCCTGGGAAAAGGAGGGGATGGAGTTTAGCCAGAAGACGTGGCTTTTCCTTTCTTCCTCTTGCAGTGCTGCCTGCATTCCTCTGGGGTGCAACTTGACAATTCTGGGTTAGGAAAGGCTTAGAGGACATGCATATATAAATCATCCTGTTTCACCTTAAAAGGTCAAAAGAAGCCATCCATAGCAGAAAGCAACGTCTGGTACCTTTCTCTACCGTGGTTTTGAGGTTAGCCTGGAGATGCCCAGATTGGCTAAAGTTGGTGCTTCCATTACCTGGTCCAGACTGTCCACCATGACCGATGACGGCTGACAACAGCTTACACACTCTTTTGCTTTAGAAAACAGCATCTCACCAAGCCCTGCTTTTGGGATGAACTGTTCTGCTCAGGGACCCAGGGATACTATCACAAAAAAGTCTGAAAATGCCTTTATGAGCAGGAGGAAAATAAGAACTTCCTGGGGCTGGAAGGTAACGTGCCAGATTCAAGGACTCTGTTCTTTTCATGTAAACTTCAACCCTTAGTTCCCTCTTTTGAATTCATATTTTGAGTCATTCTCACATGAAATGGGAGGGGAAAGGGAGAAACTTTTGAAGACCCTGGAACTGGAGATCACTGCCAATGTCAGTTTGATTCCATTGTTTGGATTCCACATTGATGCTTTGCTTTTCTGTTGGTGGCTAGGCATGAACATTTTATGTTCCCAATTATTCAGACCTGAAGATTCCAGCTAAGCCTTAGGAAGTATGAAAACGATCAAGGAGGCTTGATGATGAATTCATCAGGAGACAATGCTGAGAATCTCTGAACTAGGAAGAGAGAAGTTTAGGCTTACGGGGTTGGTGGGTACAAGTTTCTCATAGATGGACTCAGAGTTTGCCATGACAGGAAGAGGACTTTGAGATCACCTAACCCAATGCCTTCATTTCACTCACTCAACAACTATTTACTGATCTAAGCTCTACGGGCTATGAGCCATGCTCGCTGTGTTAGAGATGGGAATATGGTGGTGACTAAAAGGCCGGTAGGCCTTGCCCTCACAGAGCTTGTAGGTAGCCAGACATTAGTCAAATAATCACCCAACTGATGTATAATTACAAACTCTGTGAAGACCCTTAAAGAAGCAGAACAGGGTACCATAATGGTCCTTCCTTTGGCATGGAAGATGCAAAAAGGCTTTCCAGGAAGTGATGCTTAAGCTGAAGGCTGAATGGGGAGAGGACCTAGTCAGATGCATGCAGGTAGAGGGTCCCGGCACGAGGGCTGTGAGGTCCAGACTAGGATGTAACCTGGAGAGCATAGGACACCCAGGGCTCTCTGTCTGTCAGCCGCATGCTCCCCTTGGCTTTGTTCTGTCTCTTAAAAGAAATCCCTGGAAAGAGGTTTGAGGAACCAGTTTGTTGCTTCTGTGTAGTCAGAGGAAGCAGATAATCACTTTTACTTTCAGGGAAACCAATTCAGGAAGCACATGAGGAAGGCCCTCCTGATGACGTCCTCATTCGTAAAGCGGAGGAAATAATCCCCATCTGATGCCCCAGGGGGCCACGGGAAGGACAGCATTAGGCTAAGCGTCTTCTACTCTGCTGGCTTTACTGGGGCAGTCTTAACCACAAGTTCTCAGCAGACCCAATGCAACAGAAGAGAGGGCTGCGGCACCATGTGAGATTCTGCCAGTACACAAAACCTAGATGAAAAGAAATGGCGAGTTGACCTCACGCCTGCAAAAATCCCTTCTACATGTGATATCCCTGATCCTGATGCCATCAGGGCTTCCCAGGAGGGGGGCTGACTCTGGATTCTGCTGTGCTTCAAGCCAGCATTAAGGTGGCAGTCCTCTTCCAGGACTGGGGCAGGAGTCGGGACATGGAGTTTCACGAAGCCACTCCATAACTTGAACTGGCCGTCCTTGCAGAAGGGAAGAGAAAGCCATATTGCTTAATCCAGACATCTGATTAGCTGAATCATGGCTGACTGAGAGGCTGGCCCTACCAAAGCAAGTTATGTTTTCTGTATTTCCCAACCAACTTTAGCCAAATCCAAACAAAAAGAGTCACTGGATGGTAAGCAAATTCTAAGCTTCCTTACAAGTCCTTCCTCTCAGAATTGGATGCCATCTGAAAGAAACAGATTTCTCTTAAGGCAGGTGTTCAAGGCCAGGCACAGTGGCTTTTGCCTGTAATCCCAGCACTTCAGGGGGCAGAGATGGAGAAATCGCTTGAGCCTAGGAGTTCAAGTTGACAGTGAACTATTGATCATACTACTGCACTCCAGCCTGGGTGGCAGAACAAGACCCTGTCTCTAAAAAAAAGAAAATTTAAAATAAATTTTCAAAAACTTAAAAAATAACAGGTGTTCAGGTGAAGGACACTGTCCTCAGGGTGTCCACGGAGCCCCATAACTGCCTATGAACCTCACTAACCTTGGACTTGCGACGTAAACTCTAAGAAAGTGTAGATCAAACACCAGCTTCTCTCTGAGGGGAATCTAGAATGAAGCTTTCCATCCTCAGCTATGTTCTCTATCTGAGAAAATACTGTCAGAGTCTCTCCCTTCCCTGATGAGAGAGGCAGGAGTGCCCTGGCTGTAGGAAGCTTTTCCCAGAATGTCAAGGTTCCCTTCCTTGAGCCCACCACAAACAGCTATGCCATCCCTCACTTGTGCATCTTCTGGGCACCAACGGACAACGTACAAAGCACCCTGCTGAGTGCCATGGGAGGTGGGAGAGGGAGGAGAGTGCAGTGGTTGAAGAAGAGGGACCCTCGGAGCCAAATGATCCCACTGAATCCCAACCCCACCACGTCTCAGTCATGCGTCTTTGTACCAGCTATTGACCTCATCTCAAAGAGAGGATGATTGTTCACCCATCTCATAAAGTTGCTGTAAGGATTAAACAAGTTAATTCATGCAAAGTGCCCAGAACAATGTCAGGCCCATAGCAAAGGCCACATCAGGGACAGCCATTGTTATTTGAAGTGTGGCCTTACAATTGTGACACAGGTCTCAGTGGGATCCTTTAGCATGAATGAGCACATAGGTCCCCTCAGATCTTGTCACAATGTGAATTCTAATTGTCCATCATGGGTGGGGAATGAGTTTGCAATTCTAACCAGGCTCCAAGTAATACCGTAGCTGCTGTTCCACCAACCAGCAGCCAGGCCCTGGAACACGCTAGCCATCCTGGGAGGCTGCAGCGACGTCATCCAGTCGTGCTGGGGTTAGCAGTGACTGGATTTTTGCCTGCATGGGGGTTATCCTCAACACATCACTCTTTCAAATAATTTGTATAACCAGTAAAGTGCATGAAGCCAACACTGGATGCAGAAAATACCATGCACTAACTGGTGTGAGGGTCCTGTGGGGTTATTTCTTAAGTTTTTAGTTTTAATTTTCATTTGTAAACACATGATCACTGCAGGGGGCAAGACTGGGAGCCACATACCTGTACCACACTGCTGGGGAGCACAAGTGATGTGTGAGTGCCTCTCCGTCCAGCAGCGGTAATAGCCATTCAACATTGTCATGCAGAGGCTCACAACCCAGTGCAGCAGCTTTACAGGTTTGAGCAGCTCCACTTGAATTCCCCTCCCGCTGGTGCTTCTATCACTGCCACCCTCATGGAGCTTGCATCTTCAAGGTTACTGATGGTCCCAACGGGCCCACCCATGCCTTGGCTTGGCCGTCATTTTCCTTGACTATTTGATGTTATTGATGACTCCCTTCTTTTCAAAATGGTCTCTCCTGGTCTCCGTGACAGTGTACAATTTTGGTTCTCCTGCAGCTGCATGTTTAATTCTTCATCTCCGTTATTCCCTTCCTCCCTTCTGGGCCTCTTTGAATCTGAGGACTATCACGGAGGCAAAAATGATGCAGTCCCTGCCCATGAGCTCTCAGCTAGTTGGGAAGGCAGCCATGGAAACGGCTCATTGCAAAGTCAGTGATACTCCTCCTAAGAATTACGCCTAAAGGACTATGAAAGCACAGACGAGAGAGACTATCTTCACCTGGGAAAATAAGAAAACAGTTCCCAGAAGAGTGGACCTGTGAGCTGTGTCCATGGGTGGAGCTTCTCTCTGCCCTTTTATTCTGTTAGTCTTCTACCCTTTGTGTGGCGCTCTCTCTAAACTCTCTCTCTCAAAAAATTCATTCACTTCGCTCCTTCGTAAGCATCCAATAGTCACCACTAAGTAGATGTGTCCATACCTGCACTTGTCCTCTCTTCTGAGTTCAAGACATGCTTCATAAGCCTATTAGATAGTTCTATGAGGTTGTCCCACCATCTCCTCACACTCAAATTAAGATAACATGAGGTGACTGGTGCTTTTGATGAAGGTACGATAGGGTAAAGAGAACCACAAATGTGGCCTGGAGGTGGCAACAACAGTGATCTATCAGCATCACTAGGCTGAAGAAGCAAGTGGAAAGAGTGGTTGCAGGGAGTGGGAAGGGCAGCATCCTGTGGAAAGGACCATCTGGAGAGGCCGTGACAATGCCGGCCCAGACCTGCAGGGAAGTATCTGGGGATAGAAGAACCCTGACCTCACCCTGCTCCCACCTGCTGAGCTCTTGCTCGGTTCTCCATTGACTGAACCCAACTACAAGCTGAAAATGAGGCAGCCTGTTGATGGACGCCATCTGGTCAACTCCCCAGCCAGAGAGCAGAGTGGGGAAGGCTGGAGAGCAGATGTCGTAGTGCAATTGGATGATGTCTGGCAGACAAGACAGAGTGGCTTTCTATGTGCCACCATCACCATTCCATTAAGCCAGGAGGAGGTATTCCATCTGGAGGGCTTCTAAGTTTTGTGAGCCAACAAGTGCCCCCACAGGGACAGTGATCAGATAAATATCCTCTTACTATAACTCACTAGCCAACTCTGGGTCCTTATCATCCAAAGTCATACCTGACTGAGTCTAAAAATGAGTGCTCCTTTCAGCATTTGTGGTGGTGACAATCAGCACTGTCATCGTCAGGTTGTGACAACTAGCCCACGCTTACTTCTGATCTCCACAAATCATGTTGCACTGGCTGGAAGCTGGAGATGTGATGAATCTCACAGATGATGTTTTCTGCCTTCATTTGGCTGATGAAGTAACGGACACTTTTAATGGTCTCACAGGCTCAATGGCTTTCAATAGAAAATAGGTCTAGAACTAGGAAGGCAGATAATTCTCCTTTGGAGAAAGGAGTAAGCTTATCATGCTGAGCTTCAGAAGTGGCTAACGCATTTTCTTACCGGAAAAAAAAAAGCTTCCTATAAAGGGGGAAAGAACTACTGCCTGAGTAGCTTTCCTATAGACTCAAATTTTATGATTTTTGCATGTTCTCATTAGATTGTCCTTATTCATTAGAAATTTTTATTTATTTTTAATTTAGCCTTTCCATATTAATAAATTCTGCATCCCACACATGGCATGAGGAAGAGTAAAGGAGTGTTCTTGTTCTAGGAAAGGGATTGTGGATACTGGTTTCCCAATAAATTAAAACTTGAGGAGTAATTTAAATATCAACCATCAAGTTGAATTAATCTTTTATATTACCAATGTGGATTGAAAAGAGAAGCTCAGAAGAAAAGATATAAGAGAAAGCCTGTGTTAGAAGAAACTTGCATATGGTGAAAGGGAGACAAGATAATCTAAAGCAAATGACAACAATAATAATATTAACTACCATTTCCTGAGGATTCAGCACCTGCTGGGCACTGCATAAATGCTTTACATACATTGTTTCATTTAATTCTCCAACCGTCTTGATACAGATAAAAGAACTGAGGCTTAGGTAGGACAGATAAATTGTCCCAGATTACATGCTAGGTAAATGGAAGAGCTGGAGTTAGAAGCCAAGCCAACCTGAAGCTACAACTTCCATTCCTTAGCCATTATCCAGGCAAAATGACAACTACACTGCACATATGTGCCACTTCCTGGCCCTGCACCATGGCAGATGTTGCTCCTTCCCTCTGGTCCAGATGGGGCCTCACAATCCTTCTCAACAGTGCATCTCTCATGGCAACTCTAATCCACTGGAAGTGATTGCATCACAGTGGCCCTCCCTCCATGTCACCTACTGGTGACAAACTAGTTTTCTGCTCCAGGCAGAATAAGGAGATCTCCTTTGGCATCTGCCAGTGATGTAGCTACCTGGGCCTGTACTTTTTCTTCTTCTTTTAAAATATTTTTTGGGAAAACCTGTGAAATATACGTACAAAAATGCAAGAAAGGTAGATGTTACAATGGATGATTTATCACAAAACAAACAGCCATGCAACTATTACTCAGAACAAGAAATGAAACACTACCAGCTCTCCAGCAGCTCCCCTCACCTCCTCCTACACCAAGATAATCACTATATTATACTTCAGTAACAAGCTAATATGTAATTCAACATATAAATTTAAAAATAATGATTCTGTCAGTATACGTAGGAAAAAAACATTCCATAAATGTAAGCATCCATTTATTCTCTAATATTCTGTATTCTTTTCTGCATTTCCAATTCTTTTCAGTCTCTGTGTTTATCAGTATTTTTCCCTGCCCTCTCTCTAGTTCAATAACTTTGTTTTCAGCTGTGCCAAGTCTTCTTTTAAATCTATTCACTGCATTTTTTATTTTAGTGATTGTATTCTTCATTTCTAAAATTTACATTTAGTTCTTTTCCATATCTTCTGGTTCTTTGGAAAATTGCCAGTATTGTCTTTGATATCTCAGAATGTAGTAAATACAGTTATTTTCAAGTGTATATCTAAGAATTCCCATATCTAGATTCCCTGTGGATCTATTTCTACGGTCTATAGTTTCTCTCCATTTTCACTCCGGTTATTTTGCCTCCTTGTGTGTCTAATGATTTGGTATAGTGAATGAAACATTGTTTTCACAAAATTGTGTTTCAAAATAATTTGAAAATGTTGATGATGTTATCTTTCTCCAGAGAGGATTCATATTTGTTTCTATCAGGCATCTTCTCCAAGTTCCAGAAAGAAGATTTAGAATATTTTGTCCAGCATTTCTAACTGTCCTCAGCAGGACAGTTGATCTGAATGATCTTATCTGTCATTTCTGAAAGCATAATTGGCTTGTACTCTTTTTTCTTTTTTTTTTTTTGAGGTGGAGTTTCACTCTTGTTGCGCAGGATGGAGTACAATGGCATGAACTCAGCTCACTGTAACCTCCACCTCCTGGGTTTAAGCAATTCTCCTGCCTCAGCCTCCCAAGTAACTGGGATTATAGGCGTGTACCACCACGCCTGGCTAATTTTTTGTATTTTTAGTAGAGATGGAGTTTTGCCACGTTGGTCAGGCTGGTTTCAAATTCTTGGCCTCAAATGATCTGCCCACCTTGGCCTCCCAAAGTGCTGGGATTACAGGCATGAGCCACCACGCCCAGCCTGGCCTGCACTTCTTAAGGGAAAAACTACCTACAGAAATCCAACAATAGCTACCTCATTCACTCCCAGAACCAGACAACTGGGTTTTGAATACAAGGATATATTCTAGAGCATTTGAAAATCTTTGCCAAATTCTCTTAGTGCCAACCCCTTGAGAGAGCTTCTTGGAGTGGAGTTTCTGAGGACTGGCTGTTTGCTGAGCGACACACTTGATAATAATGCCAAACAGGAGGAAGTGGTGGCTTGGTTGCCCTCACTGCAAATTCTCACTCCTTCCTTTAGAAATGTAAAAAAGGTATAGTTTTTGGGAAAACTTCCAAATATCTCTATGGTTTTGGTGGTAAATGAGGTGTACTCACTACAGAGTTATCTAGTTGAAGGAGTTACTAAACTAGTCCTAATTATGCCTCTCTAATGATTTTTCTGGCAAATACCATTATACCCAGGCAGCAGCTTTCTCTTCCCTGGATGTTCTTGAGATGGAGTGTAACAAAGAATCAAATTTGTTCATTGCTGCCAACTTACAGTAACTCTATACCGTAAGTTAATCTTTCTATCTAAGACAAACAAAATGCTCTTAGGATCATATACTTATTTATTTTCTAATTTTGGCTCACATCACTATTGCATTAATAGGGATTTTGGCACTAACCAAATTTTCTCTAGTGGGAAAAATTTCCAAACATCATGCTTAGATTCTTTAAATATGTTAGATTTTTAAAATATGTTTTTGGAGGGATTTAGTGGGGAAGATGCCAGGCTACATCCTCTTCTGCTATTAATAACTGTGTGACCTTGACAAGTCATGCCACCTTTTGGGTCTAGGTTTCAATATCTTTAAAATCTGGACATTGGATGAGAAAGTGCAATCTGACTCTAACATTTTCTAAGTTGTTATTTTCCAAAGAAAGCAAGATTCTAGTACCTTTCCTTCTTCCAATTACTACTGTGCCTTATACACAATAAGTCCTCAGTAAATGTGTGACATATAAAGTAATATATAACATAACACTATATTGTGTAATATACTATAATTAAGAACAATTTTCTGCGTGCAGCACAAAGAGCTGCAGTTCCAGCACACCACTGCAGCCTCATGGATTTGAGAAGGCAGAAATCAGGTCAGAATGTGGGAAGGTGAAGTGGCTCTGGTGGGACATCCAGAAGAGACAGCTAGGTAGATATGGGACCCTAGAAGTTTGTGTAGGGTTGCCTATGTGTCTGTGGCTTAGGGCTGGGTTGTACAGGTGAAACCACTGAGGCATATCAGGCAGCAGCTGCTTTAAGGCTGAGAGCAGAAAAGAGATGGTATAGGTTAATCAGTGCTGGGAAAAAGCAGTGCCAAGAGGTTGGACTTACGGCCCTGAAATTGTGGAGAGACCTAGTTAACATCTCATTACCACCCGGGACAGATGGCTCTGATGCCGTGGAGGGCTCCTCCTGGGAGTCAAGCCCTTCCTCTAGAGTGAGACCCACTCTAGATCCATCCTGGCAAAGCGTAAAACAACGCCCTGACAACGTCAGGAGGGGAAAAGTAAATTTGCAAGTTGAGGTGCTTGGGCTTTCGATGTGTCAGCACCAACAAGCATGAAACCAAGCCTACACACATTCATGGTGACCAGGCAGGGATTAAACTGTCTGCTGAAGAATCAATACTTTTAGGAATATGAAGAAATGCAGAATCGCAACAATGTATTATTCATGACTCTAATATTCAGTAAAAAGAAATCACTGCACATAGAAAGAAATATAAAATGTGACAGTCAAGGAAAAAAGCAGTCAATAGGAAACAAAAATGAGATTGTTCAGATGTTGGACTTGGCAGACAACGATTTTAAAACAGTTATATATATATATATGTGTGTGTGTGTGTGTGTGTGTGTGTGTATAGAGAGAGAGTGCTACATATGTATCTATACATAGACATATATATTTAAAGGACAGAAGGAAAACTGATGAAATGAAATAAATGAGTATATGATCTTCAAGGGAGAAATACAGAGAATTCCACAAATAAGTGGAAACTATAAAAAGGAACAAAATGGAAATTCCATAATTGAAAAGTAACCGAAATGAAAAATTACTCAATAGGTTTAATGAAGATGGAGACAGTAGAAAAAATGTGAGTAAACTGAGAGAATAATCAACAGAAATGAACCAGTCTGTGGGAGACAGAGAATAAAAGACTGAAGAAAACTGAATAAAGCCCCGGGGACTAATGAGATACTATAACAAGGCCAAACACCACGTATAATAGGAGTCCCAGGAAGAGAAGAGTGAGAACGGAGTAGGAAAAAATATTTGAAAAAATGATGACCCAAAATGTCCCAAACTTCCCAATGTTTAATTTATGAATGTACCTGAGAAGCTCAGAAAACTCCAAGCAGAAGAAATATAATGAAAATGGCTGGGTGCAGTGGCTCACGTCTGTAATCCCAGCACTCTGGGAGGCCAAGGCAGGTGGATCACGAGGTCAAGAGATCGAGACCATCCTGGCCAACATGGTGAAATCCCGTCTCTACTAAAAATACAAAAATTAGCCGGGCGTGGTGGCACGTGCCTGTGGTCCCAGCTACTTGGGAGGCTGAGGAGGAAGAATCACTTGAACCCAGGAGGGGGAAGTTGCAGTGAGCCGAGATTGAGCCACTGCACTCCAGCCTGGCAACAGAGCAAGACTCCAATTCCAAAAAAAAAAAAAAAAAAAAAAAAGAAAGAAAATAACAATGATGCACATCATAGTCAAATTGCTGAAAATCAAGAGAGAAAAATTTAAAAGCAGTCAGCAAACAAACAAAAAAAACCATTATGTGCAGGGAAATAATAATAATAATATCAATGACTTCTCATCAGAAACAGTGGAAACCAGGAGAAAATGGAACATCTTTAAAGTTCTGAAAGAAAAAAAAACCTGTCAATCAAGAGCTCTATACCAGCAAAAATATTCTTCGAAAGAGGATAACGAAAGACAAATTCAGATAAATAAAAGCTTAGCTAATTTGCCAGCAGCAGACCTACATTATAGAATACTGTTGGGTTGCTTCAAGATTAGGGGAAATGATACCAGAAGGGAACTTGGATCTACAAAATGTGCAGTGGAAACACCAGAAGCAGCAAATAAGTAGGTAAATATAAAATACTACTATGTTTCATTTTTTCTCATAATTTACTTAAAAGACAATTGACTAAAGTAAAAATAATAACATTGTTTGGTGGGACCTATAATGTATGTATAAATAGAAGACATACAGCAATCACACAGGACAGGGGGTTGGGTAAGTGAAAATCTGTGATTGTAAGTTTATTACCCTTGTAAGTATACACTTAAAATCTGTGAATCTTATTGAAAATAAATTATGCTTCAATAAAGTTATTTTTAAAATCAAGTATAAGTCAGGCACCGTGACTCACATCTGTAATCCCAGCATTTTGGGAGGCTGAGACTAGCAACCTGAGGTCAGGAGTTCAAGAGCAGCCTGGCCAAGATGGTGAAACCCTGTCTCTCCAAAAAACACAAAAATTAGCCAGGCATGGTGGTGGGTACCTATAATCCCAGCTATTTGGGAGATGAGACAGAAGAATCATTTGGACCTGGGAGGAAGAGGTGGCAGTGAGCCAAGATCTTGCCAAGGCAGGCTGGGAGACAGAGTGAGACTCGGTCTCAAAAAAAAAAAAAAAAAAAAAAATCAAGTATTGAAGGTCCCCTTCTCTGATCAGTTCAACTTGGAGCCTGAGGTAAACAGATAGGGAGCTGGACCCACAGGAGTACTAGTGGCTAATATTTGCTGAATGCTTCCTATGTGTTAAATAAAATTCTATTGCTTTAAAAGTATTTACTTATTTAATCTTCGCAACAACTCCACGAAGCAGGCAGGTGTAATTTTAACCCCCATTTTATAGATGAGGAAACCGAGGCACATAGCTAATACATGGTGGCTCCGGGAATTTGAACCTAGGTAGTGGGATTCCACCATCTGCGTCTTTAACCACTAAGTGTCATGAATCAGCATGAGAGAATCAACCAATAATAACAGACACATGGGGCTCATGTTCTGCGTATTGATCACTTCACGGGACGCTGGACTCACGGTATCTTCATTTCATTCCCCTTCATTTTTCTTTCCAACATTTAGAAAGCCTGGGCCACTTATAAGCCTAAGCGGCCTTTACTATTGCCATTATTTTTAATCAGTCATCGCCTTGGCTGTGATTTCATGTTTGGGGGTCTCCAGAGATGGTCCAGACACAAAAAGGAATCCATTATGGAACTTCCTGAGTTTAAGAAGCCCACCTGTCTCTGGTGGTTATTCTACCACCTGCCATGGTCCTGGGGTCATGATGAGTATTGGGTACGAGCCCCAACCCGGTTCTTGGGTGCCCCGAGCCCCGGCGGTGATGAGGGATTGAGAACGGAAATAAAGACAAAGACACAGAAATAGAGTTAAAGTGTGGGTCCAGGGGACCAACATGAAGGGTGAGGCCCAGGTTGCACCCGAGTTCTGGTTTCCACAGGCTCTTATTAGGTGAACACACTCATTCATTGAGGGGTGGAAAGCAGGGGGGTTATCAGGGGAGGCCTTGAAACTATTGGGGGAGGACTTGAAACCATTGTGGGGCAAGATAGCCAGGCGGAGAAGCATGCATCATCAGAATACAACGGAACAGGTAATTCTTCCATGGAATGCTTAACTAGTACACACAAGTTTTACCACTGATCATTATCGATATGCAGCTGCACCGGAACACAGCAGGTAGGGCGCCACCAGGTCTGACCACACACAATGCATCAAGGGGCTTTTATCTCCTGAGCACTGTGGACACAGGGCAACCAAGATTACCCCGTATTTATTCTGAGAACATAGGCAGAGCAGGAGGTGTTCCACTATCTCTGCCCGCAAGGCCTTCCTGCCTTGCCAGCTCCCATCTGCAAAGACCCTCCCGGATCTTGTGATGCTCACAAAGGTCTCTGACCTTTCCCGGATGCTTACACAAGCCCTCCTTACAAGACCCCTGTGCAGACCCCACGTTGGAAAGAAGTTCTTGGGACCAAGATAGTGTTTTCCTGCCTTGCAACCACACTGCGAACGTGCCACGGTTAATGGGGCGCTCTCAGATGGTCTAACTTTAGGCCTCCATTACCGCTTCTGCTCGTGCTTTTACAAGCGACACGCTGTTCTCTTGTGCTGTGCTTTTCACTCACTATTGCTTATTTCAGGGTATAAACTTCAGTGTACCTCTAACTCTGTAAGTTAATAAGCAAACCAAACTTACATTTGTTTAATCAGTCATAGTAGAGACCGCCCCTGGTCATCTGGGCCCACAACGAGTGCTTAATAAATATCTGTTATTTTAGGACCTATTCTCCTGCTTCTGGACTGTGCGATTGCTACCGTATTGAGAATTGAAAGAGTGGCATTTGCCCAAGGTCACACTCTGTCAATGACACTCAGGTCTAGAATTAGTGGTTAAAAAAGAAATTCTTATGTTACTGCTATTCTCTATCATCAAAGCACAGGATGATAATACTCAGAGGAATTTTAGGGGTATTACAAGTTTTTTTTTGTATTTCTGGAAAATGCAATTTAATTAACATAGTTTACATGTACCTGCTTTCACTAAATCTCAAGAGATTCAGGAAAGCTCTTGCTGACAATAGAAGATGAATCTAACAATTTCTGGGAAAAATATATGGTCAGGTATTATTTCTGGGAAAATTAAGTGAATATATTTTTTAAGAAAGTATTTCTACTTTGCACAAGTGTTGACTTACATTAGTAGGACTCTATGCTCTAGTAAACAGCTTGAAGAAGGCAGTATATGTTTTTTGGATGTCTCCTCAATGCAGTTGATGGAGCTCACAGTCCCAAAGATTTTTCTGAGTTCAGCTTGCCCATTATCCTCCAAAAGTAGTCCATTTTAAGATGACTCAGCTTTATCCCCGCTTGGAACTTGAAGCGACACTGTAAACTCACCTGATGATGTACTGTTCCAACCACTCATACCTTCAGAGGGAAGAGGTCTACAATGTATGCCAGATTATTCTCCTCTGTTCTGCCCTGACAGACAGCTTGACACCTCCTATGATATGAGTGCATTTCCTGTGTTAATCCTCTGCCGATATCAACACAGTGCGGCATAGATGAAGACACAGACTGGTGGGTCGTGTCGCGTGGCTCGATGCCTGGCAGATAACAGTCTCTGAATAAGTGTTCCTGATCAATGGCATGTCTGAGTGAAGACAGACCTTTCTACCATCATCAATATCATCTGCTGCTGCCACAGACCATGGTGTTTTGTGAGCTTTTTGTGAGTGGCACAGAACCAGTTCCCCTGGCTAATGTTGATATATACACACCAATATGCTTTCCCCTTCCCAATGTGATTCTGCATATTTCTGGGGTCACACACCACACAGTCTACGGGGGTACCTACAACAGAAGTGGCAACAGCCTTGGTGGCTCTGCAATGTTCCCAAGCCAAAAATGAAAAAGAAAACAAACCTATCTAATCAACTAACCAACTAACTAACTAACTAACATGAAAGGGGGTGCTCAGGAAGTCAGCTGACTGAAAATTACTCATGATTCAGAGGGCAACTGCCATGGTGAAAGGTGAGCAGGGTAGGCTTTTAAAGGCTAAAAATCTAGGGTGAATACAGTTGTACTCTCCTATTTCACAGATGAGGAAGCTGAGGGTCAGAGGTTAAATGACAAGGTCACACAGCTGGCCAGACTTAGATCCCTGGGCTCCTCACCAGCAGGCTGCAGTGCCTCCCACTCCATCGCAATTCCTGAGGTGACAACAGTACGATGTGCCATCAGCCCCTGCCATCCAAGAGGACCACAAACTCTTGAACCATAAATACAGCAACAGGCAAGCTATGAACCACTCTCAATCTCTAGATCGAAGGCAGGGCACCCTGAAGCCCAGAAGCACTGTGATTCCCCTCAGCCCGGGAAGCTAGGCTCTCTTCGAAACCACAGAAAGCAAGTCCTAGAGAAGCTATCCCGACTGCAAAACAGTCTCAACCAGACAGCCTGGATCTGCCTACCTCTAAATTAGGGATGACGTCCCTGCGTTCCTAGACCACTAGGCTGATGAATCGGCTAATCCAGCTCTTTGAGTCTGAAAGCCTTGAATTGATGCTGAATATTGCTTGGAGTTGGAAGTAACTCTAACATTTATCACCGCCTCCTGCATTTTGTTCTCAAATCAAAAAGAGACCTGTTTGTGACTGGAGGAACGTCTGTGTGCCTCAGCACACATGCGACGTTCCTGTGTGGATGCACACATTCTTTGCCATGAGGACTTTTTACCCTGCTATATCTAGAACACCAAATAATAGAGATCTTCCCAATTCAGTCACATACTGTTATTGATCTTCAGTACCCTCTCGGTGTGAAAGCCCGCTACATCAGAGGCACGACCCTGTGAGTATGCTCACTGTGCCAGTTAGCCCACTTTGTGGCATGGGGGGCCTCTTTCCTTCTGGTGCCGTGGTTCCTCACAACCCACAGGGTCCCTCTCCAAGAGGTCTCGGATGCTGGGAGCTCATGGGACTGCACAGGTGGAATATTCCCTTTATCCATAGCACCCCTATCCATCGTCTCACTTTGTAGATTGAGAAACCGAGGCAAAGTACCTAGTAGGGTAACAGAGAAGTCGCAACAGGGGGGGACTGTGACTGTGCCCTGAGCTGCTGGCCCGGGTATCCTTCAGGGGCACCTGGAAAGGAGGCAGCCAGAAGGAGAGCTGTTTCACCGGGGAGGCAGTGGTCAAGGGGAAAGCCTGTCTGCAGTGGGAGATCAGGAGACCCAGCTGGGGTTGGGGGGCGGTGAGAGGGCTGGCCTGGAAGACACTAAGGGGTGGGGCTGGTGTGGGACCCCATTCTAAATTCTGTTTCTGAGAAGCAAGTTTCCTGGGGCATGAAGGCCTCTCCCCACCCACCCCCCGCAGTCTCTGGCTGCCTTCCAGCAGGCTCTGCTCTGCCTACAGAGCACAAGTCCAGCTGCCTAGGTGGGAAGGAAGGGAGTCAGTCCCAGGGGCTTCCACCCTCCTAGGGAGGCTGGGAGACCTAGCAGAACCAAAGATCAGCAGCCCTTGCCATTGCCATCAAGAGTCCCCTTGCAGTTGGTGTAGGAAGTAAGGGTCCTCCTGCCCACCTGCCACCAGGTCACTCTGTGACCTTGAGAAAGCCATGTGGCCCTCTGGCCACAGTGCTCCTCTCTGTAGAATGGAAGCTCGGTTGGACTAGCCCAGTCCCTTCCCACTCAGACATTCGGATTTGGGAACAGTGCCATGAGACACATACAGGGGACAAGGTTTGAGTACTTCCTGTGGCAGTGAAAGAAGTGGAGGGAAAGGGCTTAGAAAATGCTGCAGGGACGGTCCCTGATGGGCGGGCAGGGGGACCAGGCAGCCTCCAGATCTGTGTGAAGAATGAGGGACGGCCTTGGGGGTGGCCTGCTGCACATGCCCCTGTCCTCATAAGTAGCTTTGTAAGTGTCCCCTCATGTTGTTTAAGGGTATGTGGCCTGAAAGATCCCTATAGGACAAAGGGGATAAAAAGCAACAGGAAGCAAAATAGAAAGTGAGGGGAGAACTAGGGCCAAGTCCAAGGACATGAGAGGGGGTGAGAACAGGGCATAGAGAGGCCGGAGGTCTGCTAGCAGTGAGTGTACGGGCTGGTGCAGGGGGCATAAGCATGAGGGAGGAGGAAGGGGACGCAGAGGCCAGCCAGTCCAGGCCCTTCAAGCCCCAGCTGCAGGACAGAGGTCCAGAGGGAGGGTAGACCTGCCCAAGGTCACCAGGCTTGTTTGGGTGAATGCAGGGCTGGGTCCTCTGCCTACCCAGGCTTGTGCTCAGCAGCATCAGCAGCAACCTGTGGGCACTTCAGCGCTAAATCACATCAACCAGAATTAAAGGGGCGTCTGGGAGGATGAGGATGCAGGCAGTGGAGAAAGCAAGGGATAGGGAGTGAAGCAGTGTGGTTTGAGCCTCTGCTCTGACTCTGGGATCTTCTCTGGGACTCCAAAATATGTCAGTTTCAGGGGCTGAGTTACATGATTTTGAATATCTGCTCTAGAAAGATGTTCTCTTATCAGATCTGGACTGGGAGGTGTCCTTAACTGTAAGCGAGGCTCAGGAGCTGTTTGCAGCCTGCTGCCTAGCCTCCTCTGTTGCACAGTGTGGTGCCACCCGGGCCAGAAAACACTTTCCTGGGAGCCGTGATGGGATTGCAAATCCACCGTGGCTCAATTTACCAACAGCAAATTTCAGACAGGACGGCATGACTGCCTTGAAACCATCGGAGTGTGAAAACACTCAGAAAAGTTGCTTTTAGCTGCTCTAATATGCCCCCAGTGGGTCTGATTAACCGGCTCCGCTTGCTAGTCAGTGTGGCCTGTTTCATGGTGACTAATCCCCGGAGGGGAGAGCCCATCCTGGGAGGAAGACAACATCTCAGGATGAGTGTGGTTCACCTGGGGACTTGGCACTCAGGTGAATTTTCAACTTCTGCAGCAGGAGTTTTTAAGTCAATACTAATCGTATCAGTTTTTTAAGAAAGCATTTGGTCCCCTGAGCGCCTTTCTTCTGGAAAGGTGCTCAGGACAGAGCAGGATGCCCCAGACGTGGCTTCTGGGATAGAGGTCATGCAGGGTGGGAGACAGCAGTGGCAGCTTCGGTATGGCTCTGACCCCAGCTCTGCCACCAGCCAGGGTGGGTTCATGAACCTCCCTGGAATTCAAAATCCATGGTCAGTTCTGACCTTCTTTTGTAGATTTCCAAGCCACTTAGCTGTCTTGGCATGCCATCCAAGACCCAGCTGGGTCTGCTCCCTGCGGACTTTCGTCTCCTGGTTCTCTATCTGTACTTCCTTTTCAGCAGTGGGTTTGGGCATCCACACCTATGTGCTGGCTGAGGCTGGCCCGCATTGGTGACATAAACAAATGAGGTTTTCACCCTCAGACATCTTTCAATCTCCATCCCTGCCTCTTCCACATAAACCTCAAAGCTCATCCCTGAAATGCCCTCCTTTGTAAAATGTTTCAGACTGCCACAGTCCCTGGTAAACTCTCCCTTGAATCCATTTCATCATCTATACTATGCAAGTCAAATAATCACACCCATGCTCTCTGGTGATTTTTTTGGTCTCAAGTTCCTATTTAACTCTTTAATATTCCTTATCTTCTAAAGTATATTTGTTGTCTCTTGAGAATGACCTTGTCCTCTATTTCTATTCTACATATGTAATATAATATAAAGTAACAGCTGCTACTTAACTGAGCACTTACTATAAGCAGGACACCATTAAAGTGCTTTGCATGCATTTACCTCATTTGGTCTTTCCAACAGCATATGAAATAGGTTCAATTACAATTCCCATTTTACACAGGAGGAAACTAAGGCACAGAGAGACTTAGTAACTTCCCTAAGGCCACAGAGTCAGTAAGTGGCAGAAGCCAGCAGTCTGATTTAAGAGCTCACGTTCAAAACCAGCATGTCTTAAGGCTTTCCTGTGCCCTCTATATGGTATCCACTCCATAGGTATTTGTTTACTAACTGGTGCTGATTTGTTTTCGGGAAATGGTCCTCACCTGAGCAAGGAAAAATGGAAGCATCTGACCTCTATCCACATATGGTCCTCAGTGCTCCTTCTCAACTCTCAGGACGAATGCAAAGTTCTGTTTAATAGTGAGCTGTTTTCTATTCCGTGTGCTTCTAGATACATTTTACTGAGAAAAAGGATATCCTGAAGGAACTAATCGTGTAAAGATTCACATACTAGGAAAAATGTATCCCACGAAAAGTCCTTAAAGCATTCCATTAGGACTAAAATCACATGAACCAGGGTTAAAGGGAAGTCTGGGAAGATGAGGACACAGACAGTGGAAAAAGCAAAGGATGAAGATGAAGCAGTGTGGGCTTGAGCCTCTGCTCTGACTCGGGGATATTCTCTGGACTCTAAAATATGTCAGTTTCAGGGGCTGAGTTGCATGATTTTGAATATCTGCTCTAGAAAGATGTTCTCTTATCAAATTTGGACTGGAAGGTCTGGACTTAAAACTGGATGGTCTTTAGGAAAACTGGACAGTGTTCTGTTTTTGACTGATGAGAATGCACTATCTATCTCTGTCCCCATGCCTAGCTTTGTGCTTGGCTCACAGAGGGCGCTTAATAAACATTCATGATGAGTGAAGGGCATCTTAAGGCTGGTGCTGGTCTTACACAGAGGTGCCTTTTCAGTTTCCTTCATCATCAGATCAAGTCTATGTTGCTCTGAGTTTTCATCAAAGACCCTACCCATCTTTCTCACCTCCATCTGTCTGCTCCCTTTATCAAGCCCCACCAGAGAGTTCTTCTCCAGAAGGCATGTGAGATAATACAGAAGGAGGAAATGACCCCTTGCTTACTGCTTCACAAGCAAATGGACTCCTTGCACATACACTGCAAATATTTAGCCACAACTCTCCCTATTTATTGTTCGCCTTGCTGTATAACGTTGATCGCTCCACGTGGCTTAGTCTTTGGTGTAATACAGGTGCTCCACAGCCCTGTTGCCGTGGGAGAGTGGATGCCCACAGCAGAGGGAACTGATTCTCTCATTGTAGAAGAGTCTCTATGAAGCCAAATGGCTGAATCTTTCAACGACACAGAACTCCCCTGAAAGAGCCAATCTGATGGTCACCTCCGTAGTGTAATCAAACCCTTGGCCTTGCAGCCTCACTGTGTGCATCTCCAGGGCCATGGCCACGGCCATGGCCACTCTCCTTCCTTTGTGTGATTTCCTGGAACGCCTCTCTTCACTCATCCTTCAAGTTCCATCCCAAATGCCATGTTCTCCAAGAAGGCTCTCCTGAGTCTCTGTCCTCACTCCCCAAAGTATGGCATCTCCAATGCATGCTTGTCGCAGAATTCATTGCGTCACACATCTTACCTAAACTTTGTTTTTTTTGTCGCCTCCAATTTTTATCCTATATAATCATTTGTATGAATATTTTTTCTTCTACTATGTTTCAAGCTCTCTGGAACACAGTATCTGACTCACTTCTGTATCTGCTACAATGGCTAGCAAAATCTTACATAAAGTAAGTACTTAGTTTTGCTGAACAAATTGATAAATGACTCATGGACTTGTACTCTCACAATCATCTATTTCTATAACCTATGATGAGATTTCAATGACATTTAGTCCATACATGGGCATTTAAAAAATAACAGCAACTTTTGGGGCCTCTAACACGACTGGTTAGGAGTTGCAGATCTCAAAAACCACCCAATGGACCTATTTGTTGTAAGAAAAACCCTACATATTTACATATCACCTGTGTACCTTTCTTCATATTACTCAATTGTCATGAAGATCAAATGAGATGGAAGAAGTAAAGACCCTTTGGAAAGGCTAGTGAAGGCACATGTCCACGAAGCTGGCAGCACTCGCACCATTTTAGTGGCCTGGGTAGCTCTTAGGGCCTGCGATGTGAAGCCATGCCAGCCACCATAGGCATCCATGCAACCATGTTTGTTCATTCTATAGATATTATCACCTTTATTGTTGGTGCTGAGGACACAGCTGTGAACACAACTAACAAAAATCGTTGCCTTACGTAGGTTACATTCTCATGAGGTAAGGGGTGATAAGCAAATGAACACACACACGTGTAGAGTGGCAGGTGGTGAAAACTGATGTGGGGAATGGAGCAGGGGAGGGTGGATGAATGGGGAAGTGAGGTGATGGCATCAGCGGGGGCTGAGGAGGTGCACAGGCCTGTGTAGAGAGCTGAGTGGAGGGCGTTCAAATAGAAGGGGTGGCGCTGGCCACCATCCCACGGTGGGTGAGCTTGGAATGTCAGAGGAATAGCAAGGGGGTCACTGAGGAAGCCTGGCGAGGAGGGACAGGAGGGGAGGGTGAAGGAGGTGAGCTCAGGGAGGAAGGAGGTGTGAGACCGCAGGGCCTGTGGGACTTTGGCACTCACTCTGGGCAAGTCAGGGAAGCCTTGGAGGATCCTGAGCAGGGCAGGAACATGATCTGACTTGGCTGTTCAGAGGGCCATTTGAATATTGTGTTAGGGCCAGGCCGTGACAGAGGTGGAGGCAGAGACTCCTGCGGGAAGCTGCCACCATCATCCAGGCCAGAGGTGAGGGTGGCCAGCACTGAGCTGAGCGTGCACGTGGTAAGAGACAAAGTCTCGATATGTTTGGAAGGTAAAGCTCATAGGATTTTCTGGTGGACTGTATGCAAAGAGTGAGAAAAATAAGTCCAAGATTTTGGGCCTGAGAAGCTGGAAGGATGGCTAGCATTTACTGATCTGAGAAAGACTTCGGGAAGACTGGGAGTTCCGCTGTGGGTCTTGCTAAGTGCAAGACACGTATTAGCTATTCAAACAGGAGAGAGACAGAGTCAGCAGGTAGGGATGCAAGTCTGAAGTTTGGGGAAAAGGTCTAGGCTGGTGACATACAGCTGGTGGTTTCTACACAGATGATATTCAACACCAGAAGGCTGGACGTGTTAGCTAGGGAGTGAGCGCAGACAGAGGAGAGGTCTCAGCATCTACCCCTGGAGCTTCCCAATGTTAAGAGGGTGAGAAGATGAGACGGAAGTCAGCAAAGGATTCCGAGAAGAAGAAACAAGTGAATGAAAGGCAGAGCTAAGAAAGAACAGTGTTCCACGGGCCAAGGGCAATAATGACTCAAAGACAAGGAGGGATCCGCTGCATCCAAAGCTGCCAAGAGATCATGTAGCATGGCCGTGGAGGACGGAGCACTGGGTGCAGTGACGGCCATCGCTGATGGTCTGGACAGATGCTTTGGTGCAGCAGTGGGAGAGAAAGCCCGACCAAGTGGATTCAAGAGAGAATGGGAGGACAAGAATCACAGACAACAGGTAGAGGCAACTCTTGAGGAGTTTTGCTGCAATACAGAAGGAGATAACCTATGGCTATGAGAAGTAGAAGAAGAAGGCATTGGTCTAGGTTTGTAGTCAGGGGAGATACTGCTGATATCTTTGTAGATTTCATCAACTGCACTGGTACAGTGCCCTGATCCATCATGGTCTGCATGCTTCACTGTTTCAAAAGCTGCACAGACACTATTCCAGCAAGAAAGGGCTGAAGGCTGGATGAGCTGAGGAAGAGTCACCATCTTACTAGTGACCCGCAGGAAACCAGACGCAGTTGTTGCTCCTGTGCATAAGCATGGAGCTACCTGCAAGGCACCCACAACAGCAAAACCACCTCGGTGTCATCATCTCTAATGACAAAAATATTTTCCTGGACTGCATGGCAGGTCCCATGAGGGCCTTGCAATTGAGGCCTTCATCTTCTGGAGAGAATTCCTAGTAGTGTTACTGCTTCCTGACCACTGCAAGACACATCTACTTTCCTTAAGTGCTGATGGAGACAGGGCTCCGTCCTCGGGAAGTTTCCTCTGTAGTGGAACCCAAGTGACTGGATCTAATCTAATTCTCCCTTTTAATGCACTGTAGCATGAGTGGCTCTCAACCATATTCATCTCTAATTAAGAATCTCTGTACTAGAGCAATTACTATAGCTACTGCTGTTGATAACAATCATCTCCTCAGTCTCTTTGTGGTAGGCTGCTATGTGTTCTCAATCGTTCACCCATCCTTCTCTACAGGTGCAGGGTACTTCTTGGCCCCGTTATCTTTGAGGGTGGCCATGTGACTTGCTTTGGCCGGTGGAATGTGAACAGCTAAGATGCAAGCCACATTTAAGCGTAAGCCTTAAGTTGCTGGTGTGGTTTGGCTCTAGGCCCCCCGTTTTGTGAGCATCTGCCCTCAGCCATGAGAACTACAAGGCCTACCACTGAAGTTGAGGGCTCCTCCGACCTGGGCTCTGGAACTGGATGGCACACAGAATGTGGTCAAGCCCAGAGCCCAGCTGAGTGCAGAAGAGCTGCAGCTGACCACTATCCTCAGGCGCCATGAGCCAGGTATAAATGTTGCTGGCTGTAAGCCATGGAGAGTTTGGGATTGTTTATTCCCACAGCAAAAGCTGACTGATATACTCTTTTATTAGACTGTCAAATTTCTCTAGTGAAAAGACCATGCTTGTTCTTTATGATATGCCCTAATACCCCTAATACAAATTGCAGGCCCCTAATAAGTACATAGGTAACAGGCTAAGGGTCATTGCATCTATTCTGCTTGGTTGGCTGGTGTCTAGCATTAACTCCTAGTTCCTATCCCTGACACATTGGCAGTACTATTACAAGCTCCTTAAAGTCATGTTCGAAGTCACTGCCATCCTCCCTTCCTACTTCCTGATTTGGGGTATTGAGTTATGGCTGATTGACAAAGAAAACCCAAATAATTTAGGCTTCAACACGAAATGGGTCCTGGCCATGATATATGCAGTTTCTCTTCCCAAGTACCCCCAAATGGTTAAGGCTGAGTAGAGAAAGTCTGCTTCAATTGAGCTTAAGATAGGCCACAAGCTTTGCCCAGGGAGTCCCACTACAAAGAAAACAAACTCTTGCTTTTGCTTATTCAGTAAGTTCCCCTCACTTACTTAGAGACTGAATTAGGTATTGTGCAGGATTCAGAGGCAATAGAAGGCACGGTTCTGGGTTTCAAGGGGCTTATAGTGTAGTTTAAGAGACAGGCTATGTGTGTGAATATCAAGAGATATATACCACTTAATTCTTTAAAAGAGGCAGTGCTGTATGTTAGGAAAGAGAGCTGGTCTAGAAATCAGGAGACCTGATTCTAGTCTTGCCTCTGCTGCTAGTTAATTAGAGTCACAGAAAGATCTTTTCACTATTCTGTGAATGAACAAAAAATAAACTGGTTAATATCAAGTCCCTCACATTTCCATGGGTTCAAGACTCCAAGAGATCCCAGCCAGCAGCACACAGGTAACCAAGTGCTCAGCGCAAGAGAGGCTGTGCATTTGGAGGACCTCTGTCTACCTGTCTCTCAGCCCGGCTCCAAGCTCATCTGGTCCTAGCCTAGTCTGAGGGGTCTCCTCTGTCTTGAGTCACGAGCCAAATCTAGTCGAGCGGAACTGAATGTAAAATTTAAGCAAGTGAGTCCAGAATTGTTCTCAGATACCACAAACTGAGGAAGGAAGAGTAGGAAGAGTTCTCCTAAAGCCAACTGAGCCCTCAGGAGGACTTTGGGCTGGGGTTTGCTGGAGCCTCCTCAGGGGGCCTGAAACCACTGTGTTCAGTACCTGGGGTGCATCCATAATGGGCCAGGCTTCGGGAGGAGTGGCAGAAGAGGCGTTGTCCATGTGATAGACATCTGGATAGACAATACCTCTCCAAATCCTTCCCCTGATTCAGAGAGCTGAACATCCTCCTTTCTTCAGGAAAAATCAGTTCTCACAATGACAGGCGTGATATCCCCAGTAGGGCTCCTGAGGCCTGGGCTGCCCCATTTGATAGGAAAGGGAGAAAGTTCAAAATAGAACTTTTAGAACATCCGTGATGCTTTCCTGATTGTTCTTTGGAAAAGTACAGTAAATAGAGATAATCTCATTGGCTAAAGTGCTCTGGAGACTCAGGGATCAGCCACCTGGCTCTTCTGCGGCAACTGTATTTAAATCCCCAGTGCAGGGCCTCCAGGGTGGCTCGGATGGCCATGGGATTGCCTCCTTCAAGTAGTATTCACGTAGCTGAGTGACTGCTGGGAACTTTCTCCAGGAGTTTCCAGGAGCTGGGACCACAGCGTGTTTTAAGGTACTTAAATCAGAGTTGGGCTCTTCAGATCAAAGGAACTCATTTTACAACAAAAACAAAAACCCCTCCATTTACATGGAATCAGGTCCCCTTGCAGAGTGTTCCTGGCAATTCAGCAAAGGACAGCAGAAGGTGGTAAGGAGATAACACTGCACAGAAGAACAGGCTTCACTTACTTGGGACTCCAGACACCAGCCGCAGGGGACGCAGCACGCGGAAGGCCCTCAGCGCCTTCACATCAAATCCGGCCCCTTTCCCTCCAAGAGCGTTTGCCCCGTCTGCTTTGGTGGCTTGTTCTAAAATTGCACTAAAAAGCCTAGAAGAAAGGAAAGAGAGAAGGACTGTCAGGACTGGGCTTCAGTGCCCAGCTGGGGCTCTGACCTCTGGATGCAGCCTGGAAAAGCAGATTGCGTAGGTGTCTCCAGCCCAGGAGTAGGTGCTGTGGGTGTGCGTGGGATCTGTGGGTGGTTGTAAGCTGACATCCCCTCAGTATGGGTGGTGGCCATGCCCAGGGGGTTACCATGGCCCAGGGAGGCCTGAGTGAGCTGAGGGTCAGGCCCTCTGCCATCATAAAGTCATGAGCTGGACAGGTGCTGGACCAAAGTGGCAAGCAGGTGAAGTCATCAGTTCTCCTCTCCTTGAGGAGCCCTCTGCCCTCTCCATGGCATCCTAGTGCCCCACCCAGGGGTGCCAGCAACCACGTGCTCTCTTTCCCCACCCACCTCCTTCCTTCTAGACACCCCCTCTCTTTGACTAGCTCCTGGCCCATGGAAACCTGCTCTGTGCTGGCCCTGGTGGCTGCCCAGGAGGCACGTGCTGCACAAATGAATGAATAGTCGAGTGGTCAAACAGGAAGGGCTCAAGTGGGGCAAAACCACATGTGCATGTAACTGAGATACGGGGCAAAAAGCCCTGCCCCTTTAGGTCTGTGCTGGCATATTCACTCCTCCAACAAACAAGAACACCTGCTGCTTGCCTGCAGGGTTCTAGACACGGGCTATAGCAAAACAGACAAAGCCCTTCCCCTCAAGGATCTTACACTCCCGCAGGGAGACAGACAATAAACTGAGCAATCAGTAAACAGATACTGCAGCTTAGAGTGATGAGTGCGGAGGAGGAGGAGCAGAGAGGGGCTCTGCAGAGACAGGGTGGGGGCCGCCTTCCTTCCCACACGAGAGGTCTGCACGAAGAACTCCCTGCAGATGATCCTTGAGCGGAGGCCCATGGGAAGTGACAGCGGGACCCACTTAGCTATCTGGAGACTGTTCCAGGCAGAGAAAGCAGGACAGCCAGGAGCCCGAGGAAGGAGTAGGGTGTGCGTTAGAGGAACAACAGCGACCAGCGTGGCTGGAGCAGGGCAGGGAAGGGGAGAACTGTGGGGGAGAAAGTCGGCGAGGAAACAGGGAACCCCACCGGGTGCTTGGTTTCCTCTCTGAGTCAGAAGCCACTGGGGGACTTTGAGCAGGAGAGTGACATGATCTAACTACAGGTCCAAAAGAATCATTCTGTTGTTGTGGGAAAGTTGCCTGTCAGGGGCGAGGCCAGAGACCAGCAGCTGCAGTCACCCAGGTGCAAGACGCTGGTGGCTCAGAACAAGTGGTGGTGTTGGAGGTAGTGAGGAAAAGGTGGCTATCAGATTCACCTTAAGATAAAGCTGGTGGGACTGGCTGATGGACTAGATGTGAAGTGTGAGAAAGAGAAGGGAATCAAAGAAGATTCCAACAGTTTGAGCATGAGCAACAGGAAGAATGAGATATGGTGGAATGGACATCAAGGGTTCTGCTGAGAACTTCTTGAAGTTTGAGCTGTTGCTTGGACATCAAATGCACGTCTTGAGTTGGTTCTACTGTGTCTGGAGGTCAGTGGGGAGGTCCAAGCTAGAGACAAAAGCGCAGTAGTTGCATAGTTCATATTTAAAGTCAAATCGTATGTGATTACACAGGAAGCCAGTGCAGAAGGTGAGGATGTGAAAGGACTCAACCCTGCCGTGCTCCCATATGGAGGGGGCAAGACAGGAGAAAGCAATAAGAGAGATGGATGAGGGATGGCTTGCAGAGCAGGACACATGGAGAGAATGGCCAGTGAACAGGCGGTGGTGTCACATGCTGCAGGGACATGGCTGAACACTGACCGCTGGGTTTCACAACATGAACACCATCGAGACCTTGAAGGCATCTGTGCTGGTGGAGTGAAGTGAACAACGCCCAGCAGATACAGGTTCAAGAGAGCATGGGAGGAGTTGGAGACGGGGAGGATGGACAGCCCTAGCCAACAGAAAGGTGATGCAAGCCACGAGTGTGAGATGCATGTGTAATTTACCTTTGCTGGTAGCCACAGTGAAAAGTAAAAGCAGTAAAATTGACAGTGATCACAGATTTTATTTAACCCAACATAGTCAAAATATCATCATCTCGACATGTAATAAATATAAAAAAGCATTCATGAGACAATTGTCATTCCTTGCTATGTACTAAATCTTTGAAATATGCTGTATATTTTACACTTATTATTGCAATTCAGATTAGCCACACTTCAAGTGCTGAATGGCCACATGTGGCTACCACATAGACAACTCTTTTAAGAAATTTTGGTCTAAATGAGCAGAGAAAAAATGGGGCTACTAGAAGTGGGTGTGGAGTCAAGAGGGTTTTGTTTTTGAATGGAGGATATGACAGCATTTTTCTATGTGATGGGAATCGTCTAACAGAGGCAGGGAATGTGATGACACAGAAGCGAGAAGGAACCGTTGCCGGAAGGACAGAGCTCCTTCACTGGCAAGAGGGGGTCGGTGCACACGAAGAGTGTCCACCTGTGTAGGGGCAGGGCCATGTGTCATGGTTCAGTAAGAATGCACATTGTCAGCATAGACACACGGTTGTGAGAACATACGAAAATTCCCTTCTGATTGCATCTTTCTCAGGGAACTGGGGAACAGGGCCATCGGCCGAAAATGGGAAAGGGGAAGGAGATGGGAAGTTTAAAGAGAGAGGCAAGTGTGCTGAAAGAGTTATCTCAGAAAACAGAATGGTGAATGGAGTGGGGACAGAGCAGGAGGGCCCTCAGGTATCACCAAGGGCCTCTTGGAGGTTGGAGGTCATGAGTGTAAAGTGAGACTCTGCTCGGCTTTGCAGATTTCTTTACCCTTTCCAGGTACCGAGCAGATCTCCATCTGGTTGGATTTGATTAGGGTTGGTGTTTCTCCACATGTGCAAGATAAATGGAGAGAACACTAAGAAAGCTGAGCATAAATGCAAGTGAGTGAGTGCAGCAGTGGCGCACGGCGTGCGAGCTGGCTGGAAGGAGGGTGGACATGGGGGCAGGGACGAAGCATGTGGTAGGATGAAGGGACCGTGGGAGTCAGGGTGAGAGAGGGAGGGGACTGGAAAGATGGTGGTGCTGGTTAGAGAGTAGGATGTTCGATTCTGGATTATGGGGAGGTGTTATCAGTGGTGACAGGGATATTGGCTATACGCATGGGAGCGGACCTATTGAGATAGGCTCCCCAGAAGGCAGATATCCAGGAACCAAGAAGCTACTAGAGGGAAGATGGAGAAGTGACGTTAGAGTGAGGTAGAGTGAGCCAAGAGCCCACGTCCTCAAGGCACAAGGAGGGGTGACTCAAAGGTCTGCAGAAAGCTGCAGTCAAGAGGAGAAGTAAGGCATAGAGGGTCTGATGACACAAATGTCAAAACTGGAGGGCTCCAGGGAGGGGGTCAGTGGAGCAGAAATAAGGAGCTGGCAGGGCCCCCTTAGACCTAACAACCTGGTGCCATGGAAGGCGGCTTCTGAGAAAGGAAGTGCAGGGAAAGCTGTGCCCAGTGGAGAACCAGGAAGTGACCACAAAGGAAGCTGAGAACTGGGCCCCTGTTTAGTAAACAAAGTTTTGTTGGACTTCGGTTACACCTACTGATGGAGAAACTCCTCTTGTCCTGCTGCTGGGCAGGGTGGAGTGGCTGGAACAGAGATTGCATGGCTCACAAAGATGAACACAGCATCTGGTCCTTACAGAAAAGTTGGCTGACCCTGAACAGGCAGGGGACTATGGAAATAAGAGGGCACAGTGGGAAGGTTTCTGCAGTGGGGTGGTAAGAAAGGAGGGCTTAGATCAGAGGATTCGCAGAGCCACATGGGAACAGGAGTCCCGTTGATAAGGGATGACCCAAGAATTCGGGGCATTTCATGGCAACTGAGAATAATAGGGGAAAACGTGTGCAGGGCGTCCTGTGTGATGGGAAATCTATAGCTTTATACCCAGAGAGGACGCTATGGATTCATTGCCAGCAGAGTGCACTGCACGCTGGGTCATGTTTCTTCAATAGTGGGGCCCGGGATCAAGGAGGGAGCCCAGGTATTAGGAGTGGGTCCCCATATCAGATCTGAACTGTGAGCCAGGGCAACTTTCATTCAGGAGCAACGGGCTTGAGTTCTTAAGTGACTTATGCCCCAGGTAACTGGATCTAGAAATGGGAGGCTGTAGCTGGGGGATTAGCCAGAAGCATTAGCAGAAGCTCAGGGCCAGGCAGGGCCAAGCTGTGAGGGGATTGGTCTAGAAACAGAGCTCCAGGGAGGCCCCCAGGCGCTGAGTGGCTGAGTGACTGGGGTTCTGGCTCCTCTAGTCCAGAGCAGCTTCCCTTCTATCTGGTCTGTGTATTGGGCCTCTGAGCGAGACTCTGAACAGCAGGCTCCATAGTTAAATGAAGTTTCACAACCCTGTTCAGGCCGTATCTGCAGTGTCTCACAGCCTGCTGGCGAGGCCTCGAATCCCAGGCAGCAGTTGCCAGGATGCGGGCAGTGGGCTTCTTTCTCCAGAAGGGAAATACTCTTTCCACTGAAGCCCAGATCACTGAAACCTGGGGAAATGAAGACCAGTTTGCAAATAACCAGATTTTGTTCCCAGTGTTTCCTGGAAGAAAGCAACATGCTCATCAGAGTAAAAGATGTTCACCAAATAGTATTCAGTGAAGGGAGTGGAGATTAGACAACTTTCCTTTAACTCCTGCCTCAAGTTGAGACTCTTTATTAAGTACCTGCTTTTAATTTTGAAGGGATAGACAATTCAAACATGGGTGTGGGAGTGGCTGGTGTTCTTCTCCTCAATGAGACATTCTGAAGGCGAAACCACTGCTCGGTGCCCACTGGACCCTACGGGCTGGGCTCTGACGTGGATGCCTGGCCAGAGGATTGCTTTCGGAGGTGTGTTTGGCAGATCTGTAGCCAGGCAGTGGCGCTTTTAGAAGAAAAGGATTGTGAGGCTATAGAATGATCACGAGGCCCAGAGAATGGGAAAGGCAGGGCCACCACCCTGCTGGGGAGGTAGAGATGCAATCAAACCTCACTATCTGGCATGGAACCTCCTTAGCAGAAGATCCACTGAGGATTCTGCGGTCCCTGGGGAGGGGGAGGTAGATCCGAGGCTGCCACAGTCTCTCCGTGTTTATTCAGCAGTCCCACCACCAAGGGTCCTCTGCTTTAGGAAGGAAAGAAATGCCACTTGTCATGTGCCACCAGAACAGCAATGTAGAGATGAGACTCTCAGCCTGGCACTCAGGCAGTAGGCAGGCAGGTCCACCTTTCTCCAGGGTGTCAGCCACCCCCTCCTGCTTTGTGGGAGGCCAGAAGAAACCTTCCCCTACAGCTACAGAGGAGGAGCCAATGATAGCAGATATTTCCCAAGAGACACAGGGAAGCAAAGGGGCACCCATTTAATATTGCAAAGGAAGTAGGAAAAGGAGGCAGGCTGAAGAGAGGTGGTGAGCTGCACCCACCAGTGATGGGGGATCATTACCAAGATGGACTGCTTTAGACAGCATGAAGAGCCTTTAGGAGAAGAGAAACTAGGTGCCAAATATGGCCCCGTGCAAGACCAACCACCCGCTGGGGAACTGCTGGCGTCATGAACTCTGTGGCTCAGAAACAGGAGCACACATCTGGATGCCTCCGTCTCTTCATCAGGCTTATGGCCTAGACCCCAGGGGGATGCAACTGGAATCAGGACTGACCCCACAAAAAAGCCGGGCCGCCTATGGTTGTGGGGAGGAGTCTAAGGGAGGAAGCCGGGTCTAGACAGGCTGCAGGTGAAGCACCAAGTGTGGGCCAGAGATGCTCCACTGCACTCCCTCCCTGTGCAACCCAGGCAGGGCCCCTCCCTCTCAGGGTTCCTGCTTGGTACCTGCTCACCCTGTATTTCTTGTCTCTGTTCCCCCAACTCATGATTTAATTAAGACCACATATGGGGCAAAGCACATATAATCAACTCCGACTCAATCCAAAATTCCAAAATTTTGCTTAAACAAAATTCATCCCTGCAAGTCACCCTCATCCCTCCATTCATCCAAGAAGCATCTGCTCTCATTCCCAAGGCTCTTTTCTATGCATGTGCAAAAGGCTCCCAGGAGACCGAGGCCTGGAGAAAGATGCTGAATCCTAAAAAGGATTTAGGGGCATTTGGAACAACCCACCTTAAGGACTTTTGCTGTGGTTTACTGAGTTATTCAAGGCACGTGTTTAGCCACTCTTTGTTTATTCTGGAATGAGAAGCAGCAGCAAAATCTGCATGCACACCCCAAGTGCTCTGAGCCAGAGCTAGACCTGGCTAATAACGCTAATAACCTTAGTGCCCGTCGTATCACCCAAATACCCCTGAGGTTCATGTGGCCAAAGTGCATCATTCACTGGCCAGGCAAAAAAAAAGACAACAAAGAAAAAAAAAAAAGCCTGATGTGTTTCCAAACAACCTTATGAGTGATCCAGATGGCCAGAGATGAGGACATAACTTGCAAATGATCTCGATGTCCTCCTGTGTTACTTCCTGCAGTAAAGATCAGGCACTCACACAAGATGGTGAATGGTGGGTGCTCTGGAGACATCCACAGTGGCTATGTCTCCTCCCGGATGGCACAAAAGGATCTTCTAAAAATAGGCCTCTGGGATAAAGAGCTCCTGACGTTCTGACCCTGACTCTGCAGACTGCCAGGACTCCAAGGGAGGGAGAGTCCAAGGTGGCAGCCACTTGAGCACTCACTGGGGTCAGAGTAGCAAGGGACTAGCCCAAAGCAGCCAGCTTGTTCTCTAGGTAAAATCTGCTGCAGTGGGCTCTGTCCTATTACAAGACAGACGTGTTGTTGGAACTTCATCAACTGCGTTTTAATCAATGACACTTCACCAGTGTACGTAGGCCTGTTAGGTACAAATATTTTATGGAGAATCTTTTTGTGAGGTTACCAACTTATGTATAAGGAGATCAGTTCTACATTTTATGTAAGATTCTTTGTGTTGCTGTTTTGAAAGCCTAGACTGACTCTACCTTATCTTATGCTACACTGGAGCAGGGTGTTTGGGGGAAGCAGCGTTTGATTGGGCTTTGGTTACCTGTCATCTTGGCCTTTCACAGTTCCCTGTCTCCTTCTCATCCACCTGTCCTGAGCAGGTTGGTTTCTTGGGGCCACAGAACCAGGCCCCCTGTAGAGTGAGGATGAGATGAGGCCTCTGTATGAGTCTAGAGCACAGGCACAGCCCGTGTGCACCCCCACCCTCTCCTCACACCTGCAGGCTGCACGCTCACTAGTGAGCTGCCCCAAATGTGCTTAAGTGAGACAGCAGGGAAACTGTCAGAGGAACTGTGGAGCCAGATGTAGTCTGAGATGAAATGAAAGTCCTTAAGCAGGAGGCTCTCTTTAGCAGCACAGAGCAGTCTGGGTTCCATTAGGAGCACTCAGGTCCACCTGTGTATGCATGCCTGTTTGGGAGCGGGGGAGAGGGGTGCTCTTGGGTCATAGTCCCTGTCCCTCTGGGGTAGTCTGAAATCAAAGTGATTTTCATGTATCTTTTCTTCTTACCTGAAGCCCAGCACAATTAGGACCAAACGGAAAGAGATAATACAGAAGGAAGAAGAGGGATATGTACTGGTGAGACAGCCAGGTGGGAAGGGGTCCCCAGAGAAACTCCAGCCATCCTGCACACTAGGAGGAGTGCACACTGGGGTGGAGCCACAGAAGTTCACACCCTTTGCAGCAGGGAGAAACCTGACCTCTCCTTTTCCTGGGTGGAACCTGGGATTCAATCTGCAGGCGGGAAGTCCGTGGGCAGGAAGCGTACTCTCACTTTGCTAAGAGTCCCTGTTTCCCTTTCTGTTCCTTTTTGCAATATAAATCTCATTTTTCTCACTCTGCAAATCATCTGCGAGCCTAAATTTTTGTGGCTGTGTGACAAGGACTCCGTCTTCAGCTAAACTAAGGAAAAATCCTGCAACACTATTAAGGTAAAGAGAAAGAGATAAGCAGTGATACTTACCCCACAACCACAATTATAAAATCTAGTAGATTCCAGCCGTTGCGGAGGTAGGCATTGGGGTGAAAGAGGAGTCCATAGGCGATTACTTTTAAAAATGCTTCCACCGTAAAAATTATGAGAAAGAGATATTCCACTCGTTCCTAGGAAACAAAAATAGAAAAGAGAGAAAAATAAGTCATTAGGTTGGGGATTTGGAAAGTTAGGAACCAGCAGATCTCACAAGTAGATCGAAAAAAATGCTGCCCCCTCTGTCATGGGACCAAATGGGGACACTCAGGCCAAATTAGCAACTCCACAGCCTGTTTTACCATGACAGCACCAAGCTACTGGGGATTACAGGATTTTTATTTTTGCTTCAAAGGTCCCCTGTTAAAATGTGAACATTAGACTGGTGGAAAAATTACGTATTTTTCAAAATATTTTATTTAATCAGTTGACATTTTATGGTGCCCTCCCAGAAGAGAATTCATCTAAAGGGAAACAATGTCAGGTCAAAAAGAGAACGGGGTAAGGCAGAGCTCCTGGAAAATTGTGCTACAATTCTTCAGGAACAAGCCCTGAAGACAGCGGACTTGGTCTTGGGGAGGGTACTAGCTGAGTTCCTCCAAAAGACAGAGGGAAAACACAGCTGCAAAGAAATGGAGATGGTGAAGAACCCTTTGGAGCAGCCCGAACAGAGGCAGCCTGCTCGCATACACTCATCCAGAAATGTGAAATCTCTTTCTTGAGAAAATAAAACCTTCTGTCCAAAGACACAGAACAGTTCCGCAAAGAAAATCAGCATTTTGAGGATGGAGGCAGGCACTGGGTGGGGTGCAGAATGGAAACAGTCCCTCTCTTTCCTCGAGGGGCAGAAGACAGTCTTCTTCCTCCTTTGCCACCTTCAAGAAGGGCTTTGCATTTAAGGATGCAGCTCCCATCCCTGGGAGCCCAGAGTGAACAGGACAAACTCGTTGACTTAATTAGAGCGAGCCGACTCTGTGCTGATTCATGCTCTTCCCTCACCACTAATTGCTTTCTCCCACACTCGCATCCCAAGTACAGAGCCTTAATGGCCTCCACAGCAAAGGCTGCCTGGATGTCTTCATACTCCACTGCTCGCCTCTGCGGAAGCCTCAGCCATCCCTCACTGGAGGCAGGAAACACCCATCCACATTGCATTTGGGTACAGGCCCTCCGGAGCGGGGTGGGCCTGTCCACAGTCCCCATTGGGCACTTGGCTCGGAACCCCTACACCCATTTTCCCCTCCTCTGCCAGGTCAGGAGCTCTGGTATGTGCATATGGGAGCAGTAGTGAGGGGGTGCTCCAGGCTTACCCACTTTCTGGAGGAGAGGTGTTGCCCACAAAGGCCCACCTCCTCCTCCCTGGCCAGCTGGGAGGGTCCTCCAAAGCAGGGCCATCAGGAGCCTGATGGTGAGCTCTGCAGGAGCCATCAGGCCATACCAGTACCCTGGGCTCCCATTCACTCCATCACAATCTCCTGGGTATATAGGGAGTGCCAGCCTCACTGTGAAGCAGTTTGAGGATGCAAAGTTAAAAACTGTAGAATTCTGGGCCCTACCCAGATCAATTGAAATAGATCTTCTGGCTGCAAAGCCTGGAAATGTGCATTGTAGACAATTTCCAGGTGTTTCTGAGGTACCCTGAAGAACCACCGGCTCCTATGCTGATGAAGGCCCAGATCACGCAGAGCCAGTGGGAAGGGAGTGCAGGGGTCAGAATTAATCAACATTTCAGACACAGACTCATCCTTCGCTTCCTGCCGATTTTGGGGTCATACAATTGGTCTAGGGAGGCGGCTGTCTTGGGGTTGTGACCCAGGAACAAATCACAGTGTGTGGGAAGCTCCAATCTTTTAAAGTCAAATGATGTTGGATTAAAATGTACACTAGGGCAGTGCTGAAGAAGAAAACATGAGACAAAACAGCACAAGGGAACCTAAGGATGTTTGTGGGAATGGGAATGGAGGCGCTGTCACACAGCCACTCAGCCCATCTCCTCATCCCCAACACATGTTGGTTCAGAGGTTTCATGTCTGCCACCAGATGACAGGGCCAACTCTTTCTGTATTCTCAGAAAGTTGAAGCTGAGATGAGAAAGAAAGGAAAGGAAAGGAAAGGGGAAAGGGGAAGGGGGAAAAGGAAACAAACACAAGTTGGGTATCCACTGGGTGACAGGTGCTTTCATATGTGCTAGTTGCTTTCACACTTTCATTCACCTGCCCACCCATCCATCCATCCATCCATCCACCTACTCATTCATCCATCCATTCATCCGCCCATTCACTGATCCATTCATCCATATTTCCATGCACTCACCCACCCACCCACTACTCGTCCATTCATCCATCCATTCACCCACCTGTCCATCCACCCATCAATCTATCTTTCCACCCCTGCACTATCTTTCCACCTACTCACCTATCCATTCATCCATCCACCCACCCACCCACCCACTCACCACCTATCTATCCAGTCAGCCACCCACCCACCCATTCATCCATCCATCCATTCACCCACCTGTC
Source organism: Cacajao melanocephalus (assembly GCA_963573385.1). Classification (NCBI taxonomy): domain Eukaryota; kingdom Metazoa; phylum Chordata; class Mammalia; order Primates; family Pitheciidae; genus Cacajao; species Cacajao melanocephalus. The sequence continues at coordinate 230,771 of CAUYLG010038913.1, forward strand.
CATCCATCCATCCATCCACGCACTGACCCACCCATCCATCCGTCAGTCCACCCACCCACCCATTCATCTACCCATCCAACCACCCACTCATCCATCCATCCACCCATCTATCCATCCACCCACCCATACATACATATATATATATATATATATATACTCACTCACCATCCATCCATCCATCTATATATCCACTCACCCACCCATCCATCCATCCACCCACCTATCCATTTATCCAATTATCCATCTAGCTACCCACCCATCCATCCACCCATCTGTCCCCTCAGTCATTCATGATCGGTGTGGCACAACTAGTTGGATTGTCATAAAGCGACCCTGTAGCTCACTCTGGGTTGTCTAGATAATGAGCCCTCCAAAGAGGTGGCACTCAAGCACAGAGCCCCTCCTCACCCTGGCAGAGAGAGCAGCAGTATCCTGAAGGCTCTGAGGGCCTTGTTCACTGGGAAACTGGAATTCCCAGACAACTCCTGTAAACAGCTGGCACACCTAGTCCAGACTGCCCAGTACCAAGCAGTCTGCTTGTTCTCTCATTGACAGGCTGCTTTCTCTTGCTTAATTGCCCTATAAAAAGAGAGAGCCATGGGGTGGGAAGGTGTAGTGGGGGCCCTCCACTAGGCCCAGCAGCATCCTGGACCTGGCATATCTCTTTTTGAGATGGAAGGGTTGGGGGATGTGACTTCTCTTCTTGGCCTTTGGCCTTTGGCCTTGGCAAATTCTCCCAATAAAGCCTATTCCTTGATCCATGCCACGTAACATTTGTCCCGCACCCTGGCATAGAACATGTGGAGACCCAGAGGGGCCTGTCCCACTTGACAGTGATCATTCAATTCAACATTAACTCAAGCATTCACGCACACCTTTATGTAAGTGTTGCGTGCTGGAGTTTTGAGTAAAAAGTCTCAGAAATAGACCTCAAGGATGTACTGGTACAAAAATGTGGGGCAAATGGACAGATGATTCCAATACAATGAGTACGTAGTGCTCTAGAGGCAAGCACAGGTGGCTATGGATGGACTTCCCAAAGTAAGAATCTTCAAGCTGAAATCTCGAAGTATAAAGAGTTGTCCAGGCGAAGAAGCTTAGGGGCTGGGGGTAGGGGGTAGGGATGTGGAGTGGGTCAGGCATTGCAGGTGGAGAGTGAACTAAGAAGATGGGACGTATGGACGGTTCTGCTATGCAAATATTTGATTTGGCTGGAGTGAAGTGTTGAAGTAGCAGGGCTGGAGGGCCCAGCAGGAGCAAGATGACCAGGAACTTCGTGGCTATGCCTGGATGCTTGGATTTTATTCTGAGGAGAATGGGAATGATCTGGTGAGATATGCCCTGCACCGGCTGGAGAATGGGTGATGGGGTTAAGGGTAAGGGAGTGACCCATGCAGAGATCATGGAGGCTGGAGCCAAGGTAGAGACAGTGGGTTTGGTGAGACGTAGGCAGATTTGAGAGAAGAAAGCATGTGCTTTGTTTTCTGGTTGTACGTAGGGGTCGAGGGAAGAGGCAGTACAGAGATGTGCAATGCCCCCTCCTTGAGGTTTCTAATTTGGGTGACTGTGTGGATTGTGTTGCCTCTCACTGCAGTAGGGGACTTCAAGAAGAGGAAGAGGGGTTTTGGAGGAAGGTAGAGACATCAGTTATGAACTTGCTGAATTGGAGATCCTGGTGATCGGACCTACAGAGGTGGGGTCCAGAGCAGAGTTCACCTTGCAGGGCAGGGCTGAAAGAGGAGAGTGTGCAGACTAAAGACAAAAGGGCAGAGGCTAGGCTCTAAATCGGTACAGAACAGCCACTGCAAATCCCAATCAGGATGTGTGTCCCATCAGAAGCCTCATCCCCAAGAAAGCCCCTTCACATTAGGGAAATTATCTCCAGCAGAAGTTACAGGACCTCACTTAAAATCATTAAGTCTGAGAGAGAAAGAAACTTAAAGGTTATCTAATTACCCTCCTCATCTGAAAAACTAGGATACTGACAAGATACTGAAGCCAGGGAGAAACACGCAGAGGACAGGAAACCAAACTCTCTGACCTTCAAGCCAAAGGTCCATTCAGCCCATCTTGCCTGCCTGGGTACTGGAGAAGTGCAGTTCACTGGTCCCACTTATTCCCAGAGACATGGCCGGTTTCACAGTCCTCATGCCTGATTGTCTGATGGTCTGAGATAGAACGGAAAGGGCCAAGGGAGCCAGTAAGAAGGAGTCTGAACAGGAATCCAGAGAAGGACAGCTGCGGAAAAGTCTGTGACACAGACACCATGTAGCATGTGTGTGCAGTGTGTGTGTGCATGTGCTTACTAAAGCAGTGTTATTCACTCTGACCTTAGAGGCATGATTGCCCTTCTAGAATTACTTTAAAAAAAAAAACAAACCAGAAAACATAAGCAAAACAGCTTGGTTAATTCCTTCAAAACATATGTTGTGCTGTCACAGAAACATCTAAGGGCAAGGAAGAATGAGGTGAAGAAAAGAAAAAGTTGGTTGAAGACTGGTCTCGTGGATGCCCCAGGTGCCTCTCGTTCCATGAATACACAATTCTGCAGCCCGCCTCATGCCTGAACTCTGAAGCCAGAGACCTGTGTGCCCTCCTGAATGTTTGCAGAGCTCCTTGAGAAGGCACCAAATATTTAGCGTGCAAACTGGCCCTTTTGGTGATCTTGGGAACTGGGAAACTTTGGAAGCCAAGTGGAACAGATGAAGACTCCCGTTTCTACTGTTCAGTGTTAAGGTTGGATAGTGCAGAGGTGTGAACAACTGCAGAAGAGAGAATGAACCCCAGACCAACAGCAAGGAAACACCCAGACTCTCAAAGCTGCAAACAGGCTGTGCCCAAAGCCTTGGGGGCCCACCCCTCACACCAGTGTGCCCGGGATGTAGGACATGGAGTCAAAGCAGGTCATTCTGGATCTTCATGATTGCCAAACTGGGTTTTGAACTTGCCTGGGGAATGGAACCCCTTTCTTTTGATCAATTTCTCCCTTTTGGAACAGAAATGTTTACCCAGTGCCTATACTCCCATTGTATCTTGTAAGTAACTAACTTGCTTTTGATTTTACAGGCCCATAGGTGGAAGGGATTTACCTTCTATCTTGCTCCTGCTGGGCCCTCCAGCCCTGTGACTTCAGATGAGTCTGGCCTTTTGAGTTAATGCCGGATGATTTAAGACTTTGGGGGGACAATTGAGAAGGGGTGATTGTATTTTGCAATGTGAGGACTGAGATTTCGGACTGAGCAAAAGCAGAATAACATTTGCGCATGACCTCACCTAGATCCATGTTCAACTGTGATACCTAGGGTTGGAGGTGTTTGGGTGATGGGGGTGGATCCCTCATGAAAGGCTTAGCCCATCCCCTTGGTGATACATGAGCTCTCTGCATTCCTGTAAGATCTGGTCATTTAAAAGTGTGTGGTACCTCCCCCTCCACACTCTCTCTTGCTCTGTTCTAACCACGTGAAAAACGTGCCTGCTCCCCATTTGCCTTCTGCCTTGATTGGAAGCTGCCTGCAGCCTCCCCAGAAGCAGATGGCACTGTGCTTCCTGTACAGCCTGCAGAACCATGAACCAATTAAACTTCTTTTCTTATACATTACCCATTCTCAGGTAGTTCTTTATAGCAGTGCAACGCGCCCCTGGAGGACCCTGCTCCTCTGACAGTGGGTAGATCTCTGCCAGCCTGGGGGCAGGCTGATGACCTTGCCCACAGAGGCTGTCTTCTTCCTTTCTATCACTTTTTCTTCAAATCTGTTTTTCGTTTATTGCCTCCTATTTCCATCTTCTTCTCCCTTTCTTCTTTCTCTCCCTGTTCATTTCTTCGATCTGCTACTGGCAACTGGGGGTCCATGGCCACACTCATGTCAGAAATATTTAGAAGAGTTCAGTGGAGAGAGAACCCCAGTTCCAGGAACTATGACGCCTTCTAAACACTTGTGGAGCTAATTAGACACTCATGTGTACAGGCTATCTGAGTTTTCCACTTATCTTCGCACGTACATATTGCTACCCTTTTCAACTACATTATAAGCTTCTTGGGAACAAAGAGTCAAGAATGAGAATAATAATGAAGAGTCTTTACTGATGAGAACAGTCTTCGAAGGATGGTAATAATTTCAATTCTGGCACCAACTGCCTGCATGTCCTTGGACAAGTCACTCTACTTTTCTGGGTTATTTTCTCCTGCACAAAAGGACTTAAGAAAATGACAGTCCTGCAAAGAGCTCTAGTCCTCCACAGAGGGCCTCGGGACAGGTACAGGTAAGGGGAAGGCTAGGTAAGGGGGCTTCGACTCTCCATCCCCTCTTGAACCAGAGCAATGCCAAGAACCCACATGCTGAGTGTCCAAGAGTCCTAACACAGCTGAAGAGGGTCCAGGGAGCCGATATGACAGGGTGTGGACAAAGAATACGCACAAAAAGCAGCAGCTACCTCTTACTGACCAGTCTGGAAGACTGTTATTGGCTTTATTGCCGGGTTCTGCATAAGATTTGAGGGATCAATGTTTTTTTCGTTTTTCCTGGGACTCTGAATACCATTTCCAAAACGGTAGATGACTTCCAAAGTCCCTCCAAGACGCTATGGCGAGGGAGGCTGCCTACCCCTGTGTGTGTGTGCAGTTCTGCCCAAGGCACAGTGAGATTTCAGGTCATGGGATGGAACAGAGTTCCTCTTCTTCACTTCCTCTCCTTGTTTTTCTGAGGATCACCATGAATACAAATAGATTTTATAATAAAACATCCTTCATTAATGAGATTATTAATATTTGTGCTTTAGAGGAACACAGACTTCTTGTGAGCAGAAGCCATGCCAGGGTAGATCTCTTGGGACCAGGACAGTCTGGAGAGACCAAAGTGCCTGTTTCCATGTGTATGGTAGAGCTGGGGGAAGCCCACCCACCTGTGCTCAACACGGTAGGGCTACATCCACTAGGTGACAGACCCAGGATGTGAGAACTCATCCCAAGATCGGCTGTGTGTCCTCACTTAGATATATGTAAATGTTCTTACGGAAGCTGCCAAGAATTCTGCACCAAACAGAATTGATGAGAAGCCCAGTTACGTAATTCCATCTCAGTACAATGTACAAAAGACAATCAACACAAGAGTAATACTTCAGGCAGTGCATGGTATCTCCAGTTGCTTCAGAACTCAAGTACTCATCAGCTAGACCTCTACATGCGGTTCTGGCCTATTCTCTGAGAGACAAAGGAAGCGCAACCCGTTAGCTCTCACTGCCTTATTCTTCTCCCATGTATTCAACACGCCACAAATACTTCCTGAGAGCTTCAGCCCTTGGCACCACTTGCCGCATCGCCCTCTCAGGACATCAATGAGTTGGAGAATATCAAAGGCTGGCAGAAAAACCAGGACACCCATCCCAACCTCCTTGGGATATGAAGGTGAGGGAGCTAATTCAAGGCCACACATCTCGCCTGTCTGAGGGGCATACAGGTTTCTCCATGGCCAGTCTGCCACTCTTTCTGCCGAAGCACAGCCGTCTCCACCCAGGGACTGGAAACCCACTGTGCCCAATAGCAGCCGCTGGGCAGGCAAAGGGCTGCTTGCCAGGTATGGCTGGAGGGGTGGGCAGCAGGCCTCCCGCGCTGAAGGCCTCCTCCTCCTGGGGTCTCCACCTGTGCCTGAGATTCAGCCATTAAGAAGCTTTTCTCCCATTGACAGAAATGTGGTGCCTACACATTCTCACACATGCTACAGCGTGGATGAACCGTGAAAACACTGTGCTAAGCAAGAGAGGCCGGCAACAACAGGACAAATACCGTATGATCCCACTTACATGAAAGATCCAGAGTAGGCAAATTCAGAGACATAGAGTAGATTAGGGGTTACGAGGGGCTGGGGGAGGGAGGAACGGGAATTACTGCTTAACGGGAAGGAGCTCCTGTTTCAGATGAAAAACTTTGGAAATGGTGATGGTTGCACAGCATCGTGGGTGTGATTAATGCCACTGAATTTCACACTTAAAAATGGCTAGACTGGTGAATTTTGTTACATATATTTTACCACAATAAAAAAAAAGAAGCATTCTTTTGGATCTGAAAGGTTTGACGGCACAGCCTTTTGTCGTGAGGCGGTGGACGGATGTGCAGGGTGTGCCTAGATGGGGACGAGGGGCTGGGCGGGGAGATGGACAATGCTGCGATTTCACATCCCGTGGGCAGCTCCTGCCCAGGGCCTTCTGCAGCAGCCTCTGCTAGAAGATGTCTGCTGCTCTGGATGGTCTGGGCTTACACTCAGGACATTCTTGTAAAACAGAAGGTCAGGGAAAACCAGTGATAGCCTAAGAGCAAAGCAGCCTTGAAGAGAACAATGCACCTATTTATTGAGGGCAAGCAGCAATTGAGGCTGGGTAAATTGAAAAGTATGCTAGTTTCATTGGTTTCACAGTAGCTCAATTTAAAAAAATAAAATAAAATTAAAAAACCCTTCTCAAACTCATCCGTTTCTCTGTGCTTGCCCACGATGCTAAGTTGAAAAGGCTTATTCACCTATCAGTTTTTTGTGTGTATGCCTTCCTCCCTAGGACCTGCCTTGCCTCCCTGCCCTAGCATGTAGGTGTGAGTGCTGAGATCCAGGGTGCCGAGCTGCCCTGCTGTCTGACACTAGCCCTGTGCGTGCCTCTTGGGCTCTTCACTTCTCCTGCCCTGGCCCAGACATGTGCTTGTGCTGACCTCTCACATGCCGGCCTGGGGATGAGAAGCCCCTGCAGGAGCTCTGCACGCCCCACTGGCCTCCTCATGGCCCATGTTTTTCCAGCTGCAACCTACAGGGCAGGCATGGGGCATCTGATTTCTTTGTTTGGTGTCCAGCGTTTGAATAGTACAGAGGGCATGATCAACCTCTGCCACACGGTTCCCTGTGTCACCCTCTTGGTGTTGAGAGGAAGCCCAAATGCCACTCAGGCCAGCCACCTGCCCAGGGCAGAAGCCCCTTCTCCACTGACCTCCTCTGTCCCCAGGGCTGTTGTGTCCTCATAAGGCTACAAGTTCTGTCACTGGGCAGCTGTGTGTCAGAGCGTGGTCACAGTCCCAAACTCTCCAATAGGCTCACTGTGCTCCTGGTGATTACCTCTTCTTTGAGGGCAATGCAGTGGAGAGGGTGACAGTTATTACCAATTAGGGCTGAATTACTCCTGGGGACAATGGGCATTTGCTCAGTGACCTGTGGGCTAGCACGTAATTTCCCAAATGGGGAAAAAGTGCCGCAGTGGCCTTAAAACTCTCTACTAACCCTACCTTCTCTCAGGAGTTAAACCAACACCTGGCCCAGGGAACAAGACCCTGTCTTTCTGCCTCACCCCATGGCCTCTCCCGACTTATGCCCCCATCATAGGTTGTTTGGATATTAAAAGAGCTTCCTAACCAGGCTCATTGACACCTAGGCAGTTTTACTGCTCAAAAGCCTTCAGTGGCTCCCTTCTACCCTTAAATGGGATCTAGCCTCCTTAGCATGGTTCAAGGTCTACCATAGTCTGAACCTCCCCATTCCCCAGCCACACTCTGTGCTCCAGCCACACCAAAGGCTCATCACACCCAAACCAGGCAGGCTATTTCCAGCAGCTCTCTTCTTCATGCCCTTCCCATCCCTGCCCCTTTCTCCTCCACCTCCAAGAACTCCTTCTACTCCTCCAAGATGCAGCTCAGTGGCCATTCCTGCTCTGGACTTCTCAATCCCCAACTGTCTGCCACGTCCACCTCCGTCACTTCTGTCATCACCACCACCATCACCACCACCAACCCTACCATCACCACCACCATCATCATTACCACTATCATTACCACCACCACCATCACCATTATTATCATCACCATCCCCACCATCACCACCATCTCAAAGCTACAACCATCATCTCCATCATCGTCACCACCACCACCATTACCACCACCATCATTACCGTCACCACCACCATCACCACCACTATCATCATGCCACTACCATTACCACCACCACCATCACCATCATTATCACCACCATCCCAGCCATCACCACCAGCACTGCACCGTCACTACCACTACCATCTCCACTATCAATCACCATTACCACCATCCCCACGACCTCTACTGTACCATCATCACCACTGCCATTATCATGATCACCATTGACACCACCATCACTATTACCACCATCACCACCACCATTACCACTACCATTACCACCAACCCCATCACCATCAGAACCACCACCATCCCTACCACACCACCATCACCACCACTACCATCTCCACGATCACCATTACCACTAGCCCCACTACCTCTACTAACACCATCATCACCACCACCATCACTACCACCATCACTACCATCCCCACCACCACCACCACCACAATCATCATACCACTATCATTACCATCACCATCACCATCAGAACCACCATCCCCACCATGCCACCATCACCACCACTACCATCACCATAATTACTACCACCATCCCTACCATCACCTACCACCACCACCACCACCATCCCTACTACCTCTACTGTCACCAGCATCACCACCTCCCCCATCACCATCATCACCTCCCCCATCACCACCATTCCCACCTCCCCCATCTCTACCACCATCACCTCCACCATAGCTGCCATCAACAACAGTCTAAGCCTGGACACTTCTGTGCTAATCCCAACAGTAACTCCACATGATGGATAAAATATCTCCACTATACAGATAAGCAAACAGATCAGAGGGCTTAGGTAATCTTCTATGAATCCTTACTGCTAGCAGGTGGTAGAGTCAGGACAATGAATTTAATGTTTTTCCCATCGTTTGTGGTTAGAGAGAAAGCTCGACTCTATCAGCTCACCTCCCAACTGCCCCAAAACCCCCTTTACCTGGCACAGCTGTCAGAATGGGAAGTGTGTTGGGGGTTTGTTGGGGCTACACGGAATGCCTAAATTTTGAGTCATGTGTGGCTGCTGCATAGGCCTCCCCCATCTCTCTGCCCCCACAACACACACTTTCTTTTGTCAGACCTGTCTGTCAGACCTGGTCTCTACCTTGTGAGGAACACCGCTGGCTATGAACCCACTGCTGGTCTAACCCAGCTGAAGCTGACCTTATCCCTTTCCTCTCCTCGATCCATTGGCTTCAGAAGTGGCCTGAGACCCAACCCTGCCAATGTGACTTAAAGGGAAATTTTCTCACTGATTCAAAAAGAGAGAGAGGCATAACAGCACAAAAGCGTGATAATCTCCCATTGAACTGGACACATCCATGTCTGTATGTGAAGTCTGGAACTGTGGCAGCCATCTGGGGACCATGAGGACTACTAATTGATGGTAAGAGCAATGAGGGTGGCAAAGAAAAAAGGTGGGAAGAACTGAAGTCCTGGGGGAAGCAGTCGAACCAACTTCAGTGCCACCCTAATTTGGGGCTTCCTGTATGTGAGGTAAAATTTCCTTATTGTGAAAGCCATTCCAAGTTGAGTTTTCTAGTACTTGCTTCCAAAAGCAGCCCTATTGTTGGGCTCATTTGCTGTCTCTGCATGGCTGCTCAGTGCTTCCACCCCTTACCAGCCATTTGGGCATATTCAAGCTCAGCTGAGTCCCGCCCGGGTGGAAAAGGCACTAGTGTGCAGACACTGGGAGACAACTGCTGTGCTGCCTCCCTGTTAGCTCTCAGCCTGTGCGGGAGATGCTTAGTTCAGATTACGCTCTCAGACTAGATCCACAGAGATCAGCCTAAATCCCCTGCCCAGGGTAGCCCATGTGATTCTGTGCTTAGCCTCTCTTTACGTGCAGCACAGAGCCATGGAGCAGAGGATGAGGCTGCGGGAGGGAGGCAGGAATGTTACAGCCCATAGAGAGGCTGATAAGAGGCCCCTTCAACGGCCCAGCCTCAGATCTATGGCTGAAGGGTACAGGGATGCAGTCCCAGTATCTCCCTCCCTAGTGGTGGCTTTTTCCTACCTTCAAGGGATGAAGGAATTTCTGAGCAGTGAATTCCTGACAAGGAACTTTCCGGAATCTCACTTTGATCATGCCACTCCCCGAACACAAGAACTTATAAGGATTCCCAATTAGTAGTTCATCACACCCCAACTTCTCTGCTTAAATCCTTCCCTCCCCACCTATATATCTTGTCTTCTCCCAGCTCTCACTGCTCCGGTGGAGAAGCTGCCTCCCTGCCCGCCTATCTCCATCCCTGCCCCCATAGCCCCTTGCCTGGGAAGCTGTCACAGCCAGGCCAGCTGGACTCCGCCTCCCCTGGGCGGGTGCTTTGGCTTCTCCAGGCCTCTTGGTCTCCTTTTGCTGTGGTTCTGCAGCTTCCTGGCCAGTCTGTCCACTGCTTGTTTGGGATATTGGTACATGGCAAGACAGCCTGCTTTCCAGGTCCTCCCATTCAGCAAGCGTGCAAGACCTCGCTCCCCGTTCAGGAGCAGGAGCACTCCAAGGGCAGATTTTCCTCTGCTCTCCACGGTGCCTTGTACTGTGCCGGGCACTGGAGGCTCACAGAGTCCTCCAGAGTGGAAGTGGAAGGACATCGAGCACCACCCAGGGCAACGTCCCAGCCACAGCCTCCCTCTGGTGCCTACAGCATGTCACGGTTGACAACGTGCTTTCACCTCTCAGCCTGCCTGTCTCCCAGCACTCAGGGTGCAACTCCAGGGGCACTGCAGTGACCACCCTTCTTCCTAGGCAACGCTTCCTCCTGCCACCACCACGTGCATTCAAATGAGCAGCACCCACCGGGACACCTTAGTATCCTCGACATAGACGGCCTGTGGTGAGGGCCCACCCTGAGGGCACTAGAAGGAAGGACCGGTGTTACAAAGGGCAGGATATGCTTTCCCTGCCCTCTGGGATGCACAGTCCAGGCAAGTGGGCAGGAAGGACACACAGCATGAAGAAATGACAACACAGATTGCGTGTGCAACCTGCCACATGAGCCCTGCTGGTAACCAGCCATTTAAGGATTTGGAGAAAAGGAAATTGCTGGGGCTGGTGGTCAGGACATGCAGTGGCAGCAAGGCCTGAAGGTGGCAGGGGAGGAGCTGCACAGTGGGGCCCTGGTCAAGGTTGGTGACTTCCACAGGAGAAACACAAGATCCCTGGGGGAAACCAGCAGCAGCCCCTGTTTGCTGGACTGTCTGCACGGTCAGAGGAAGCCTCTGCGCAGGCAGGTGAGGTCAACTCCTGCCAGCCTCCAGGATTGCAGGAAGAGTCTCCACTCCCACAGTCCCTACCCAGGATGTTGTATCTGGGACTTAAGGTCCACGCTGACTTGGGCTGACAACCGTTCATGATCAAAGGGTGATATGTGCCAAGCTATGTTTTAGGAAATAAATATGAAAGGCAATCTTTAGAGGAACTAGAGTGAAGTGGGGAGACCTCTGCAGTAGTCCAGGAATGAGGCAATGACAGTCTGAACTAAAGAGAGGGAGAAGAAGGAGAGAAAAGACAAGAGTGAGAAAATGTTATGGCCTGACGGGGACTATCAAACATGGCTTTCCGACTTCACTCAGAATGGCTGGGAGAATGAAAGGCTCACAGAAAACAGAGTCCAAAGTGTGGGCTGGCAAGTGTCCCCAGGGGGCTTGGACATGTCATGCAAACTTGCCAGACCACAGTTTCTTTATCCACGAAAGCGAACTTGGCTGGATAATTCCCATTCCCCTTCCTGTGTGAAGCTAGAAGACATCTCAGTGTAGTGGGAAGTCCATGGTGCTGGAAGGAGACAAATTGAGTTTACAATTTGAGCTCTTCCACAACCATTGCACCTTGGACACATGATTTAAACTTCCTGTGTCTCCATTTCTTTGGTTATAAAATGGAGAGAATATCTTATTGCAGAGAATCTTTCAGGACTAAAGGGAAAATGTGCACTTATCACATTAAATAGAAACACTTAAGAAATGTCCCTTTCCCCAACCCCTAGTGGTTCTAGAATTCCAGGGTGTCTGAGAGGCTCACCTCAGACACAGCATGATGAAGAGAGGGGACGGCCTCCCCATGGAGATGTACATGGGGATTAGAGATGGGAGGGAGTCAGGCCTGATGGGTGGGCTTGACAAACAACCTATAGAGATAGTTACATGAAATCCACAATCAAAGAAGAGTGTGAAGTGAGGGGAACAGAGGGAGCAGATGAAGGAAGGGAGCGCAGGTGGGAGTGCCCAGTGCAGCATCTCCCAGGGACATTATAGCCCTTGGCATGTTCATGTATGCATAGTGTTTTCCTTATTTTTTTCTTTAAATTGACTCGCTTTTTTCTTACGTAAACATTTGGAAAGAGAACTTTTTACCGAAGCACCACTATTACTGCTTGCTATGAAATAGGTGACAGTAAAAGTAAACATGTCCAATCCCCAGCCACACCAAGTGCCCATTCCACACTTGGGAAAACACTGGGCTCAAAGGCTGCCTCTTGAAATGATCAGGCTTGGTCCACGTGGTTCTGGAAGGGAGAAGGAAATCGGCAGGGCTAAGCAGTGGGAAGAAGCGGGAGGCCGATCTTGCTTTAAGAAAGAACTTCTAGAGTTGGAGCTCCCAAGAAGGAAGAGCTGTCTGTAGACAATGGAGGGACTGAGCCTCAGAGAAAGTTAGAGCACATCTCCTCCAAGGTCTCTTTAATGACCAACAGCACTTGATGCCATGACGTGTCCTTATATTCATGAGTGAGAAGACAGCAAAGAAGGACATGGATAATGAAGGAATTAGTGAGTGAATGGATAGATGAATGGAAGCAGAGAAGGGCTATTTACCAAAGCAGGCATGGGTCCAGGGCAGTGCAGGGCTTCTATTGTCTTAGCCAAACCTCCATCCTCTCTCCTGCACCTGGGCTTACCCAGGCTAAGACTGCTCCAGGTCTGTGACCCCACAAGAGAATCTGCCCCTGAGCAGGAACCCCCATGGCTCCAAGCACACCAGCTACACCAGGCTGGATGCCTGCTTGGCCTTTGTATGCCTTTCATCTCTGTTTCCTGTGCTAAGACAGGCACAGGGCAGCATCTATCCAGGCTCCTTAAAACCAACAGGCAAGGAAATAAAATGCCCACCAGTGACAGCCTGGACACCCTTCCCATATGGTCCGGGGTCATCAGTATGCACGTCAAATGCATAGAACAGGAGCCTCATTCCGGCAGCCAGGATCCTCTGGCATGGGTTGCTGCGGAAGGAAACCATCACTGCCTAAGTGGCACAGGGTTAGTCTCTAAAGAAACACTTCCTCTCATCCCAGGCTCAGTGTTTGGTTTGCCCTCATCAGGCTTCACTTCCTTCCCAGTGGTTCACCGGGAAGGCTGCAGAAGACTAACAGCTTTGTGGTGCACAGCAAGCGTTTTAACTAGAATGGATATGGAAGCTCATGTGGTCCAATCCTTTAGTTGTCCAGATGAAGATGGCAAGGCCTAAAGAGGGGGAAGGACCTGCTCAAGGCCACAGAGCCAAATACTATCAGTCACGTGGTAATGATGCTTATTTGCACACTCCATTTTTTAAAAAGAAGATTCCACAGATTCCTTTTCTGATCCACCATCCAGAACAAATGATGACTCCATTATCTGGACTTTCACCTGCATCTCCCAGCCCTGGCCTTGCTCCAGCTCCCTGAGCCCTGACCACTAATCCCCAAGGTTGCAAGAGAGTGGAGTTGGGGGGAGGAGAGAGCCAGACTCCCGGAGAAGGAGAAGCTGAATCCCAGAACATCAAGTCCTTTCATGAGGTCAGCCAGAGGTAGGTTTTTGGGGCTGACCATCAGGATGGGGGTTACAGACCATCAGGATGGGGGTTAAACATCTTCCCTCTCCAAGCTATGAAGGCCCACCTGGCATCACAGTGGGCACCAGGGCATGGGCAATGCAAAGAAAGACACAGTCTCTGCTCCAAAGGAACCCTCCATCCACTTCCTTTCTTGTAGGTAAGTGAATTTTATTCCCAACAACTGTTCTGGGTCTCTTTGCTGCCACGTGCCCCCTAAAAGGGTTAAATCGCCTCTCCTCCAAATCAGGCTCTGCTCTGAAACTGTCTGACACCCATACTGAAGGCAGATCTAATTTAAAAAGTGTTTGCTGCAAGCTTTAAACTGTCATAATTTTGGCTTTTTTGTGGGTGTCTCCTTTCCCTTGTAAAAATGGGTCTGTTCTCCTTGCTGATCAGTACAATTATAATGATATAAAACAGAGTACAATAAAAGCTGGGGACCTGCCCTTAAAAGGGAAGTTGTGGGAAAAGTGATTCACGGCCTTCTCCTCTGGTGACCTTGGCAGGGGCTGGCTGAGCCTTGAGTTGGCGCTCCCAGACGATGATGAATTTTGTGGTAGGTGAGGGAATGGGAATCTTGGGGTCTGGAACAGCAGGGCTCACAGTGCCCAGGAGGTCCTTACATTGAAGACTCCTTGCTGCAGAGCAATGCAATGGCAGCTGTACCTCCACCTGCTTGTGGGACTCCTCCATTGCCAGAACATCAGGCAAATGAAGTCACTGGGCCCAAATCCCTCTCAAACAGGTAAAACCCTCGATCCCTAGTTCTCGCTGCATGCCAGGTCCTGTGTTTGATGCTTTATGCAGGGGATTTCACAACAACGCTCAGAGATGGGTATAATCATCATTCTCATTTTACGGAGTTGGAACCAAGGTCTGCCTGGCACCAGGCTGGCATCTTAACTACCATGTTCTACCGACCTCTCAGCACAGAGCACATTTGGATCACTGAATTCCACATTGCCTCTTATGGTTTTTCTCCCTCTGGAAACATAGCAAGGGCAGTGAGCAAGCTGTGGCAGTAGAAGCATCATCCTGGAAGAAAAGAATCTTGGGTTCTTATTTTAGTTTCATCATTATCAAGCTAGGTGACCTTGGGTAGGTGACAGAGCCTCTATGAGCCTGATTTTTCTCATCCACATAATGAAGAGGTTGGAGTATAAGAGTAGATCCCAAACTTCAGTTCTCCTACAACCACCTACAGATATCTTGGGGCACTTGTTAAAAATGCAGCCTCCTGGGTCCCCACTCCAGATCTGCTAAGTCAGAATATTCTGGGGAGGACCTGTGGATCTTGATTCCTAACAAGCTCCCTGCTTCTGAAAACCTCCAGGGCCTGGGAACTACTGATCTAAGCGGCCCCCATGGTTCCTTTCAGCTGCAGGATTTGCTGCTTCTCAAATATATCATCCTGCCCATGGGCACCCATCCAATGAAGGGAGCTCCCTCTGCCTGCAGGGAAGGAAGTCCAGAGTGGGTGGAGAGAGACAGAAGCTGAAGCCGCCCACAGTGGAGCCATGTGTGGCTGGGGTACTGGGACATGGAGTCAGCAGTGGGTGTGCTTCCAGGGTGGGAGGCTCAGAAACAGGGGGGAAGCAGAGTGAGGTTGGGGTGTTCAATGCCATCAGCCCGTGGGACTGGGCTCTATGTGCCAGCTTCATGTTGAGAACTACGGGGAACACAAAGGAAGAACCTCCTCCCTGAGGGAAGGAGACCTGCATATCCAGATCCTACAATGCCAGGAAGGAGTATACAGTAAGCAGCACCTGAAGAACAGAGACCAGGGTGCTTCAGTTTACAGGGGAAGGGAAGTATTTATGGAGCACATACTCTGTGCTAGCATTGGGTCTCATACATGCCTGGACCCCCCACCACCTCCCAGACTGAGTCAGGGGTTGGCAGGCAGGGAGAGCAAACTCAAGGCAAGTGTGAGGGTGGGCAGAGCTACAGTTTCCTGTAAACAGTCCTGGGAAACAGTTAAAACAATATACTTGACTATGAATCAAGGTATCTAGGTCACTTTGCCATGAACTAATTGCAGATCCTCAGGCAAGACACTGAGTGTCTCTGGTTTCCAGTTAGAAATAAGAACACCTGTCCTGCCGACTCGTGGAATGAAACACAGCACAGCAGATCTAAAGTGAAGATTGCTGCTTGTTATGGTCTGAATGTTTATGATCCCTTCCCCTAAATTCCTATGTTGAAATCCCAAGGTACTAGGAGGTGGGGCCTTTTGGAGGTGATTGAGTCACAAGGGCAGAAGGCCTCATGTGTGAAATTAGGACCCTTTTATACAAGAGACCCAAGAAAGCTAGCTCACCCCTTCCACCATGTGAGGATGCAGCAAAAATACAGTCAACCACAAATGAGCCCTCGCCAGTCACAAATCTGCTGGCGCCTTGATCTTGGACTTCCCAACCTCCAGAACCATGAGAAATACATTTCTGTGGTTTATAAGTCCCCTTAAAATATCCCAGTTTACAGTATTTTTTTTTACAGCAGACTGAACCAACTAAGGCACTGCTCAAATCTCAGGCCTTTGTATGCGCAGCCTCCTCTCCTACTCCCCACCACAGCTGGCCTGAACTCATGAGCCTGTGGAAACTACTCTTCCTCATCACCTGAGATGGGCTGAGTTGGGCATGGCTGGTGTCTTGGCTCATGGAATATCATGAAATACTTGGGAGTAAGCAGAGACTCTGGTATCTATCAAATAGCTCCCAGCACCCCTTGCAAATTTCTGAAATTAACATACAAAGCCATCTCCTGGACAAAAAGAAGCATGGTACCATCCACCCAGTGCATCCTGCCTGCAGGTTATAAAGAGCTTTTGTGTGAGTGAATTTTCTTAACCTGAACTGTGGGAGGGAGGAAAGGGTATTATCATCCCCATGGGAAAGACGAGGAAAGCAAGGCTTAGCCCATGGGACTGCAGTGGAGTGGGCTTATACCTAAATATTCTGACTCCAACCCCAGCGCTTTTCCCTTAAATGACCTGGTGTGTGCCTGCTGAATAGATGCTGGGTCCCAGAATTCTCTCTGTTAGCCGAGGAGAGCACAAGCGCCTTCCTGGCCAGTGTGTTACAGAATCCAGGGTGGCCCTGGGTCGAACAGCATCCTCCTTTCTCCAAACACACGTGCTTTCCAGACCTCAGGATGTGACCTTATTTGGAAATAGGGTCACTGCTGATTTAATTAGTTAAGATGAGGTCATCCTGGAGTTTGCGGGCCCCTAATCCAATATGTTGATGTCCTTATAAGAAGGGAAAACAGACACACACACAGAGGGAAGCCACGTGACCACGAACGCAAAGCTGAGTGATTAATGCATCTACAAACCGAGGAATGCCAAGGGCTGTTGGCAACATCAAAAGCCAAAAGAAAGGCACGGAACAGATTCTCCCCTAGAGAATGGTCCCGCCAACTCTTTGATTTCAGACTTCTGGTCTCCAGAATACAAGAGTATAAATTCTTGTTGTCTGAAGCCACTCTGTTCATGGTACTTTGTGACAGCATCCTTAAGTAACTAACACAAGGCCATCGCCTAAGATGCTCCCAGCTTCTCCACTTTGTACAGAATCAGCATGACAAGGCTTGGACACAGGCTAAACATCAGCATCAGCCTCTTGGCTTCCTGCTCCAAAGTCACTGCCCAGTGCAAGCAGAGAGCACCCCTGACTTTAATGAGCTGTCTTTCTACTCTCATGCCTTTAAGGAGATGTCCAGCCAACCAGGAGGACATCTCACTGGGTTGTGGGTTCAGTGGGATCATGAGTGTCAGGGCATAGAGAAGCAGGCAGCACAGAGATACATGCCTGGCCCCACAGTCTGGGGCTTCTACTGTGTTGGCCCCTTTCAGAGTGAGCAAAATCTCCCCTCTGAGGCAGCTCCATTGCTCTACCAACCTACATACCCCATACTTACCTCACTAGCTTCTAGCTGCAGCACTTAAACATCAAGTGAGTTCCCTTGAGATGCCACACACTGTGAGGCGCGCAGGGACTGGAAGACAAGATCTGTGTCTCAGCGGGGTAGCAGTCTAGGCAGGTAGGATTAATAGCCCCCCAAGTAGAACTAAATACCAGGTAAGTGACAGGCAAAGCCAACACCACAGCTGGCTGGATCCACGAGTGAGGGCTTCCTGGAGAAGGCAGTGTAGGAACTGCTTACCTAACAGAGAGCAGAAGAGAAAGCTGAAAGGCAGGGGAGGACCCAAGGCCAGCCCATTCAAGCACGGTGCATGAGACCTGGTTAAAGCAGGGGTTTGCAGGGGAGGGGTGGCACAGATGGTGAGGACGTCATGGAGGTCCCTTCAGGGAAGGCTTCAAATGTCAGTGAAAAAAACTGGGGCTTGCTTCTGTAGGCAGTTTTAAACAGATAGTACATAAGTCAATCTTACAAAAGTAGTTTTCAGGTATCATTAAAACAGGTTTCCTATTTGCAAGCAAATAATACAAGATAGTCTTCCCTTTGAAAGTGTTTCTCAGTTTGAAAGCTCTAAAGTGACAGGCCAGGTGTTTGATTCGACAAGGAGTCACTAATATAGTATAAACATTCCAAAATCAATGATATTTTGGTTTTTAAAATATGCCTCATGGCTGGGCATGGTGGCTCACGCCTGTAATCCCAGCACGTTGGGAGGCCTAGGCATAGGCAGATTACTTGAAATCAGGAGTTCGAGACCAGCCTGGCCATCACGGTAAAACCCCGTTTTTACTAAAAATACAAAATTATCTGGGCATTATGGTACATGTCTGTAATCCCAGCTACTTGGGAGGCTGAGGCAGAAGAATTGCTTCAACCCGGGAGGTGGAGGTTGCAGTGAGCTGAGATCACACCATTATACCCCAGCCTGGGTAAGAAGAGTGAAACTCTGTCTCAAAAAATAAAAACAAAACAAAATAAAATATGCCTCACAAAATGCTAGCCATTCTAGGCCCAGCTGAGATCCCAGCTCTGCTGGCAAGGCTTCCTTGATTGTGCGGGTCAGCAGCAAGCCATTTCTTGCTTCTGGGAATTCTCAATCTTCATAGTCTATCCAGTGACACCCAGGCTCTAGTCAAGATTTTATTGATCAGTAAAAAAGCAAAAGAAAAGGGACACAGGTGCCAACTTTTTATTCTGCCAAGAATATATTAAAAATAACAACGTTCATTTGTTATCCTTTTCATTTCATAAAAGGAAGGAGAAGCAATACCAGAATAAAGAGCAGTTGACAACCCCCGCTACCATCCGCGGCCCCGTCCCTGGCATGTACACACTGCACTCTTCCTGTTTTTCTCCTCAAACTGCAGACTGATAAACCTTCGTTGCAGATTGGCACAGGTCGGCAGGCTGGCACTGGGAAGCACAGGTCCTTCCCACTCTCTAGCTCATTACATCCTTTCTGTGTCCTTCCTACTAAGGCGTTCTTTGGTCTGGCACCCAATCCAACCAACCCATCTGTGGAAGATGGCAAAAATGGCCATGATATTTTGCAGCTCTGCTCTTCCAGAATCAGAGTCTATTTCCTCTCTTGAATCTGAGCTGACTTTGTCACTTTCTTTGACCAAAAGAATATGATGGAAGTGACACTGTGCAACAGCTAAGCCTAGGCCACTTGAGGCACTGCAGCTTCTCCTTCCATACTGGGAACCTTTCTTCCATTACACGAACAAGCCAAGACAGCCTACTGAAGAATGAGAGGCCACGTGGAAAGAGGACATCCCAACCATCCCAGCATCCCAGCAATCCACCAGCTGACTGCAGACACTTGAGCACCTAACCAAGATCAGTGGAGCCCTCCTAGGTCCAGAAGATCTGCTCAACGGAGCCAATCCAGATTACCAACCTGCAGAAATGCAAGTCAATAAATGGCTGTTGTTCCAAGTCACTGAGTATCAGGGTAGTTTGTTGTGCAGCACAAGCTAACTGATATACCACCTTTCTGACCACAATTTTCATGGGCCTCCTAAACCCTTCTATTGCCTTTCAAATGCAACTTGGGATTTCCTGTTTCTAAGAATTTACCTAAATTATTCCCCCCGGGCCTGACATATCTACTGCATGTATCCCTAGATTTTACTCCTTCTTACAGGCTCAGCACTCACTGTCTATACCACTCCCATGGCCCTTAGTCATGTACTGCTCACCCTGTGGCCTCTCTTACACACTGTTGTAAGTTATTTCTGATAACATTAACTTTATATGTGTGTATTATCTTCTCAATTAGACTGCCAGTCCTTCATGGCAAGCAAAGGCTTGCATCATATTTAGACCCCACAGTTTTTAACACAGTATTTTGCACAGGGTAGGCATGTGCATTGCTCATTGGTTGAGATTTGGAAATTCAGTGGGTACATAAATATAACTGTGCTGGGTTAGTTCTCACCAGTGTGCCTTGCCCCCAGCTCTAAGCTATATCCTACTCTCTCATGCTTTTCCACAAGGACTGGGCTCATTTCTTAGTCCCACCACAAATGTCTTTAAGAATGAGGAACACGGTCATCTGTTCCCCCTACAAGAATACCACAAAATCCACAGAGGCATACCCAAACCAAAGCAAGGAAGATCCCTCCTGCCAAATTATTACTTGACTCCCCAAGTCTCCTGGGGCTTTCTAAAACCCTCTGGAAACTTTTTCTTCTCATTCCTGTGACCTTTCATTTGTCCCAGGCATTGGCATTGGATAATCCAGGCTTCCCATGCCTTTGCTGTCGCTGAAGTCTTTAAAGTGAACTACAAAGCTTTGAGGGGAAAATAGATAAAAAGCTTAGCATTGCAAATGAGGAGAGCATTAAACCCAGGCTGGAAATGAGGTAAGAGCATTTAAAGTCAGACCTCTAAAGACTGGCTGCAAAAGGTTAAATTGCAAAGGTAAGGACCAGAGTTCCCTTCTCTCATGGTTTAGTCCTTTGGTTCAGTTTTCTCAAATGGCCAGTAAGAAGTCAGCAACACCAGTAACAGACTAACAGGGAGCCCAATCAAGAGTGAACTCCCCTTTAAATTGCTATAAAGAGAATAAAATACCTAGGAATACAACTTACAAAGGATGTAAAGGACCTCTTCAAGGAGAACTACAAACCACTGCTCAAGGAAATAAGAGAGGACATAAACGGATGGAAAAACATTCCATGCTCATGGTTAGGAAGAATCAGTATCATGAAAATGGCCATACTGCCCAAAGAAATTTATAGATTCAACGCTATCCCCACCAGGCCACAAATCACCTTCTCCACAGAAGGCCTGGAAAAAACCACCTTAAACTTCACATGGAACCAAAAGAAAGCCCGCATAGCCAAGACAATCCTAAGCAAAAAGAACAAAGCTGGAGGCATCACACTATCTGACTTCAAACTATACTACAAGCCTACAGCAATCAAAACAGCATGGTACTGGTACCAAAATAGACACATAGACCAATGGAACAGAACAGAGGCCTCAGAAGCAATACCACACATCTACAACCATCTGATCTTTGACAAACCTGGCAAAAACAAGCAATGGTGAAAGGATTCCCTGTTTAATAAACGGTGTTGGCAAAACTGGCTAGCCATGGGCAGAAAGCAGAAACTGGACCCCTTCTTGATACCTTACACTAAAATTAACTCAAGATGGATTAAAGACTTTAAACATAAGACCTAACACCATAAAAGCCCTAGAAGAAAACCTAGGCAAAACCATTCAGGACGTAGGCGTGGCAAGGACTTCATGACTAAAACACCAAAAGCATTGGCAACAAAAGCCAAAATAGACAAATGGGACCTAATTAAACTCCAGAGCTTCTGTACAGCAAAAGAAACTATCATTAGAGTGAACTGGCAACCAACAGAATGGAAAAAATTTTTGCAATCTACCCATCTGACAAGGGGCTAATACCCAGAACCTACAAAGAACTAAAACAGATTTACAAGAAAAAAACAAACAAACCCATTCAAAAGTGGGTGAAGGATATGAACAGACACTTTTCAAAAGAAGACATATATGAGGCCAACAAACATGAAAAAATGCTCATCATCACTAGTAATTAGAGAAATGCAAATCAAAACCACATTGAGATACCATCTCACGCCAGTTAGAATGGCGATCATTAAAAAATCTGTAGACAACAGATGCTGGAGAGGATATGGAGAAATAGGAACACTTTTATATTGTTGGTGGGAGTGTAAATTAGTTTAACTATTGTGGAAGACAGTGTGGCAATTCCTTAAGGGTCTAGAAATAGAAATTCCATTTGACCCAGCAATCCCATTACTGGATATATACCCAAAGGATTATAAGTCATTCTATTATGAAGATACGTGCACACGTATGTTCATTGCGGCACGGTTTACAATAGCAAAGACCTGGAACCAACCCAAA